>SNQJ01S0026788.1:125592-139704 GCA_010110895.2 Picea sitchensis | reverse complement strand
TACTTGACATCAATCAATGAAATCAATCAAACCAAACCATTTACATCAATGACATATGATCCAACAATCTCCCAAATAATCAAACCATTGGCATCAATGACAACATGATCCAACATACATGCTATGAGACCTTCAGATACATAGCAATCTCACCTTAAATGAGGACAATGCAATTTTTTATATCGACTGAAGAAGGGAAAAATATATATATATATATCAAACTTTGGTAGGAAATGAAAATACCTCATGTGTCTCTGTAATATTTCTTAAACATCCAGATGAATGTTCGTCGAACTCGGCTACTTGGGATTGCATGTGCATAAGATTGTTTGGTCCAAAAAAATGGGAAGCATGGAAGAAAACCCCATATATCATATGGCCCCAGTTATTTTCTACTGGGAACATATACCAGATGCAAGAGAAAACGAATGCGGCGACGTCTTTTCTTTGTATATCAAATTGTTTGATGAAAAGGTCGATGTGTCCTACTCTATGAAACCTTGTGGGAAATTGCTTGCGGATTGTTTGAATTTTAGTTGGTTCTTGGTTTTGTGATTCATCTATCAATTTGTATATCGCGGAACTTTGACTATTTTTTGGAGGACATGGAACAATAGAATTGAATTTTTTAGCGAGCTAGCCCGCAAATCCGCCTGATCATTTCTATGGCATTGTGACACAAATGTAGTATGTGGCTTGTTTTAGCATTTTTCCTTAATCAATGAATTTGGTAAAATCAATCTCCCAGAATAACTTGAAATCAACAAATATATATTGTCCGAAGTGCAATTGTGCTATCATATGAACAAGACGCCCTTAAAATTCAAATTGGTCGTTGTTTTAGAATTTTTGCTTAATCGATGAACTTGGTAAAATTAATCTCCTCGAATAATTTGAAATCAACGAATATATATTGTACGAAGTGAAATTGTTCTATCATATCAACAAGAGGACCTTAAAATTCAAATTGGTCATTGTTATGCTTGCGGTGATAGAATTTTAAAAAACTTTCTTTTATTTTCTTCATTGTTTTTAAAAAAAGTGACTTAACATCCTTTGATAATTTTATGTAATTCAATTGTACAATATCAATATTTAATATTAATAATTTAGTATTTGAAAATAAGTTTTTTAGATAATGTAAGATAGGATGACCATGTATAAACAATCATAATCTTGAGCCCACCAGTCTTGGAGTCCTGTCAATTTGTATGTCGCGAAACTCCGAGTGTTGTTTGGAGGTCACGGGACAATAGAAGTGAAATTTTCATCTAGAGAGCCCAGAAGTGTGCCTATCAATTTTTATATCACGGAACTATGGGTGCTATTTGTGGGACACAGAACAATAGAAGCTCAATTTTGAGCCCACCAGCCTGAGAACCCACAATCCAAAAAAGTGGCTAAGTATGGAATGAAGGAACCATACATTCTCTATAAAATCTCATGTCCATACTTTATAAAAGTACATGTTTACTATGTATTGCTCGTTTCTCAGAAAATTTCTAGGTATGGAAGTTGGCAGATGCAAGTGTTCAGATTTCCACTAACCCGACCAAATTGTACACACTTTCTTGTCTAATTAAATTTTGCAATATCAACATTTAATATTAATAATTTAGTATTGAAAATCATGTTTTTAGATCATGTTAGATAGTTGATAGGCATTACCATCCGTAAACAATGGAAATATTGAACCCTCTAGCCCTGGAGTCTGTCTGTCAATTTGTATATCGCGGAAGTCAAAGTGGTGTTTGGAGGACACAAAACAATAGAAGTGCAATGTTGAGCCAACCAACCCGCAAGTCCTCTTGTCAATTTGTATATCTCGGAATTGTGGGTACTATTTGTAGGGAGCTGAATAATAGAGGCCCAGTTTTCATCCCACCAGGTCGAGAACCCGCGATCCAAAAAATGGCCAAGTATGGAATGTTATAAGAGTACACACTTAGTATGTATTACTTGCTTTTCAAAAAACTTCTAGGAACAAAAGTTGGCAAATTCGCGACTTCGGATTTCACTTTCTTTTATATCACCAACCCGAACAACCTCTTCCGTGTTTGATATTGTAATAAACGAATATAAACTGGCCCAAGTCCAATTGTGTTATCACATCAACACGAGGCCCTTAAAATTCAAATAGCTCACAAGACCGCTTGTCAATTTGTATATCGTGGAAATGTGGGTGCTATTTGTAGGGCACAAAACAACAGAGGCCCTATTGTGAACCCACCAGCCCGAAAACCTGTGATCCAAATAGTGTCTAGGTATGGGAAAAGGGATTCGTACATGCTCTATAAAATCTCATGTCCATAGTTTTTAGAAGTACATATTTAGTATCTGTTACTCGTTTCCTCTAAATGTCGTTTGGAAGACACAGAACAATAGAAGTGTAATGTCAAGCGAGCTAGTCCACAAGTTCGCCTTTCAATTTGTATATCGCGGGAATATGGGTGGTATTTGTAGGATACAAAACAATAGAGACCCAATTTTGACTTCGTGAGACCACGAACCCACAATCCAAAAAGTGGCCAAGTATGGAATGTGGGATCAGTGCAAGCTCTATAAAAATCTTATGTCCATACCTTATAAGAGTACATACTTAGTATGTATTACTTGTTTTTTAGAAAACTTCTAGTTGTGAAAGTTGGTGGATTCATGACTTCATATTTAAATTACTTTTATATCACCAACCTCACCAACCGCTTCTCCGTTTGATATTGTAAGAAATGGATACAAACTAGCCCAAGTCCAATTGTGCTACTAAAACAACACGAGGCCCTTAAAATTCAAATAGTCCCGAAGTCTTCTTGTCAATTTGTATATCATGGAACTTTGGGTACTATTTGTAGGGCACAGAACAACAAAGGCCCAATTTTGATCTTGCCAGCCTGAGAACTCGTGATCCAAAAGGTGGCTAAGTATGGAATCAGGGTTGCGTGCATGATCTATAAAATCTCATGCCCATACTTTATAAAAGTACATATTTCGTATGTATAACTCGTTTCTTGGGAAATTTTCTAGGTGTGGAACTTAACGGATACACGTGTTCAGATTTCCACCCATTTTTATATCAGCAGCCCAGCCGACCTCTTGCCCATTTCATATTATACAAAAAATTTGGAACGCAAGTTTTCAAGTATGTGGGTTTTTCTTTGAAATAAAATATTTCACATTGTTTTCTAATTTTATGTAATTAAATTGTACAATATTAATACTTTAGTAGTAAAAAAAACCTTTTATAGGTAGTGTTAGATAGTTGATAGGGATCACCATCCGTAAAAAAGAACAATCTTGAGCCCACTAGCCCTGGAGTCCATCTGTCAATTTGTATATGGAGGAACTCCGAGTGTTGTTTGAACTGCACAGAACAATAGAAATGCAATGTTGAGCGAGCCATCCCGCAAGTCCCCCTGTCAATTTGTATATGATAGAACTCTTGGGTGCTATTTGTAGCTCACAGAACAATAGAGGTCCAATTTTGAGCCTTCCATCTTGAGAACCTGAGATCCAAAGATTGGCTTAAGTATGGAATGGAGGATCAGTATATGCTCTATAAAATATCATGTTTGTACTTTCTAAAAGTAGATATTATGTATTGTTCATTTTTTTGAAAATGTTTTTGCTAAGAAATTTGGCGGATTCATGCATTCAGATTTCATTTACTTTTATATCACCATCCTAATCGACAGTCCGCTTCCTCATTTCATATTGTACAAACCTTCTTGTCTAATTAAATTGTACAATATGAATATTTAATATTAATAATTTAGTATTGAAAATAATGTTTTTAGATAATGTTAAATAGTTGATAGGGATTAGCATCCATAAAAAATCACACTCTTGAGGCCGTCATCTCTGGAGTCCATATGTCAATTTGTATCTCGATGTACTCCGAGTGTTTTTTGTATGAAAAGAAAAAAAGGAGTGAAATGTTGACCGAGCTACCCCGCAGGTTCCCTGGCCAATTTCTATATCGCGTAATTATGGATGTTATTTGTAGGCCATGAAACAATAGATTCCCAATTTAGAGCCCATCAGTCCCATAACCCGCGATCCAAAAACTGGCTAAGTATGGAATGTGGGATCCATACATGCTTTGTACCATGTCATGTTCATACTTTATAGTACATATTTAGTGTGTATTACTCTTTTTCCAAAAAAAAATTAGTTTCTCTTTTCTCTCTGCTTTCCCTTTATTTACTTACTCATTTTTCAGAGAATGTCTAGGTGTGGGATTTGGCGGATTCATGTCTTCTGATTTCCATTGTTACTTTTATATCACCAGCCTGACTGACCGCTTCCCCGTTTCATATTGAACAAACTTTTTGAATCACGGGTTCCTACATAGACAGGTTTAACATTGCGTTTCCATTGTTACGCCGCATGAAGCTAGCACCCAAACTTCCATGATTTACAAATTAGCAAACAAACCCCCCTTCATCTCGTATGCTTTTTCTTTCTGTTTACTTGGTCCTTTTTCCCAATGTCTCATTGTTTTAGATACAGAACCCGAAGTCCATCAATATACAAATTTTCCTCTCGCCATTATGCTTATGATGTTCCCCTACTCACAAACATAGGCTGAAAATTATGCGACATACAAATTGACGACTGATATCTGTGACTGAGATGAAATACGACCATTGAACCTTCACGTCTCCTGGCTATATCTTCTGTGCTTTTTATTTTGTAGCCCACCTGACTTCTTTCCATACTTAGGTATTTCATGGAATCAGTTTCGCTAGTTGGCAGATGTACGGAATGTACAATGCTTTGTCACAACTCACCATCGTCATTGGCTTCGTGCCTGTTTCTAGTATTTCATGCTACAGGAACCGTTAACATTGTCATTAATGTCCAGAAGTCTAGAGAAGATTTTTTATTACTACGAATTAAACTAAGATTTGTGCAGAAGTATGTTATCCTTTCCGAGTATTAATTTTAAACATGATGCAATTTGTTTTTGTGCATTGGTCGGTTGGCGCCTTTAAGAAATTTCTAATTCTTAATATTTTTTTGTCATCACCCTGACCTTCGCACTTTTTTCTAAATATGCAATTACTGAGTTGTACTGGTGACAACTCATTCCACACGAACCCTGGAGATTGTCAATGATCAGCGAAAGGCTCGAGGATTTATTCCATTGATATGCATTAAACCATAACTCTAGAAGGGTTATATTATCCCTCCCAAATTTTCATTTCAAACATCGTCTCGAGAAAATGGAAATTCTCGTTAACTTCTGGCAACAGTTTTGTCCAGATACAGTAAACACATTCGGGCATAATGGCCAAAGGTTCCACTATTCTAGGGCATATTCTTACTACTCATCTCCCTCTGCCAAGGAATAAAAAATCAGATGGTCCCTTGGTACACCGAGAGATATGTTTCAAGACAAAGAATTCCAAGGAATCCCTGTCTACTCAGAGAACCTACCCAATTGCATTGATGGATAGTACAGAGGTTGATGTCATGGCTTTTAAGTTGAAAGAAGATGATCTGATGGGAAGTGATACGACAATGGATGATGGAAATGCAGAGACTCTTCCCACTCTTGTGCCAAAATTGAAATCAACCATAATGGGCGGAACCTTTGGCTCAGTGATGGCGGTCCTGACAACACTAGAAGGAGTTTTAGAAAAGAAACCGATGATGAACGCAATAGTCGCTTTGCAGCGTGAAAGTAGGAATTCCATATTTCCAAATTACTTTGTTCTGGGTGGAGGAGTTTCACTGTAAATAAATGATATGTTGATGCTCAACAATGCAGAGACTCTTCCCACTCCTGTGCCCAAATTGAAATAAACCATAATGGACAGAACTTCCCATCTCAATGATGGTGGTCCTGACAACTCCAAAAGGAGTTTCAGAAAATAAACCAATGTTGAATGCAATAGCCTTTTTGTAGAGCGAAAGTAGGAATTCCATAGTTCCAAATTAGTCTATTTTGGGTGGAAGAGTTTCACTATAAATAAATGATATGTTGATGCTCCCATAGATATATTTCAAGCCAAAACATTAGTCACTTGTGGGACTACTGTCATGTTCTTTGGATATACAATGAACATCTTCAGGTATCAGGTCCAGAACTCTCACTGTTGCAAGGCATTTTTCTATTAGTCATCTCCTTCCACCCAGAATGGACTAATTTGGACCTCTCAAACTGCATGTGCAATATATGTCCCTGGATTTTTTTCAACTATGCAAAGGATGTTTCTGGTTGTGTCCTAAGTTTCATTTAAGGGATATTCCATTTTCCCTACAACATTTTTCATCTTCTTCCTCACGAGAGGCTTCTGAAAAATATCAATTTCACCACAGGGTGATTCATCGAGGAGAAAACCGCAAGGATCTTGCATACTGTGGATCTCGTTCCTGTGTTTGTGGCAGATACATTCAATTTTTTGGCCCGAAGAACTGGGTCCA
This sequence comes from Picea sitchensis, assembly GCA_010110895.2. Taxonomy (NCBI): domain Eukaryota; kingdom Viridiplantae; phylum Streptophyta; class Pinopsida; order Pinales; family Pinaceae; genus Picea; species Picea sitchensis. The sequence goes on along the minus strand of SNQJ01S0026788.1, from coordinate 133,278 downwards.
ATTTCTAGGATAAATGTACAATTCTCGATGTTTTTCTTTTTATTTTAAATGGATTTGGTATTAAAACAATTTTCCTCGGAGTCTTCATTGTTGCTTCTTCTCTGGATTTAACGCCTATTCTCATTAACATGGTCTAGTGCTCTTATAGTTATTCGATATTGTGTTTACTTAGGTTATTTTTTCTAAGATGGAACATCTTACAATTATATGACAATGTAGTTTCAATCCACCATCCTTTTATGAAAACAAAAAATGGATTACACACAGTTTCAAACCAACGTTCAATTCTATTCGTAATGCAGATAGAACATAGCGATACCAATGTATAATCTTGCGAAAAATACCCTCCTCCTTTCTATTTTCCCACTCTTTTATTGTCTGTAGTTTCTCTTCCTCATTACTTAATCGTTTTTTTCCGAAAATGCCTTGGTGCACGGATTGGCGGATTAATGCTAACAACCCATAATGAAAGAAGTTTAATACTTAAGTTAATATGTTACAGTCATGGACGAATGTATCAAGAACAAAGTTACACCCACATGTTCCACTAAAATATAATATTCAACAAAGCGTTTGCTAACAATTAGTAGAAAATGAAGAATATATCAACAACATACTTACACGCACAGGTTGCAATAAAATCTAATCTTCAATAATGCATTTGCTGACAATTAGTAGAAAATGATGGTTTTGCAACAATGGGGCTTGTTTAAAACCAATTTGTGCTTACGAAAATTTCCCTCCGCCTTTCTATTTTCCCACTCTTTTATTCCCTATAGTTTCTCTTCCTCGTTACTTAATCATTTTTTTCCAAAAATTCCTTGGTGTGCGGCTTGGAAAATTTACGTGTTTCCAACCAGCGCTTCCCCTTTCTTTAAATTGGACCTCTATTGTTTTGTGTCCTACAAGTAACAACGATATTTCCAAGATATACAAATTGATAGGCGAACTTGCCCGTTGGTTGGCTCTTCTATTTTTCCATGACCTCCAAGAAACATTCAGAGCTCCACGATAGAAAAATTGACACACGGGCTCCAGGGTTGTTGGGATCAAGATTGCCTTTGTTTACAAATGAAAAATTTCTAAAATGAGCCATACAACATTTGCGCCACAGAAGCTATATTAAAAGGAAAATAGTTTCCTCTATAGTTTTGTGTCCTACAAACACCACCCATAGTTCCGCACTATACAAATTGACAACCAGACTTGTGGGTTGGCTGGATAAAAAAATCTCTCAGAGTTCCGCGATAAACAAATTGACAGACGAAGCATACAACCAAGAACCATGTAAACTTGTTGATCGTATTCCTGGTCATTGTTTTATGTGCTCGCCAACTTCGCACTTCTTTCCAAGTATATATCTTGGCAGGAAAATGGCATATCTATTATAGTTGTGAATATATTGGTCCTTATTTTTTGTCTTCTATACTTGGCCAAATATTCATTTCTCTTTTCCCTAAAATTTATCTTTTTGTTCACTTATTCATTTTTTCGAAAATGTATGGCTGAGCACATGGGTGGAATTGCGGGTTCACTCTTGCACTCATGCTCTTATGTCGCGACACCGACCGACTGCTTCCCCATTACATACCTAGACACTTCTTCGAGAATGAATTCCCAGTAGGCGGCCTGTAGATTGGACGTTTATTGTTCCATGGCCCGCGAACAATACCGTCACTTCTGCAATATACAAATTTATAGCCGGACTTAGATCATACCCTCTTCCATATTATGATCCACCTATCATGCCCTCTTCCATAGTATACATTTTTCACTGAAAACTTATGAGAAATACAATTTAACCATCAGGTCCTCATGTCTTCTGTGGAACTATTGTCACCCCATTTTGAAGCCCATTTGTCCGCTTTCCATACTTTGCCATTTCTTTGAATTTATTTAGTAGATCATCGGTTTGGCGGGTTCAATAAATATTCAGGAATGTCATTTATGCATCGTCGGGTTGGTCTGTTCAAAAAAAATTCAATCCTCACTTCCGAGAATGAGTCTTCCCGGCCATTTCCCTATTCCATACTTAGCAACTTTCCTGGAATTTCACAAATATACAAACTGACCACTGAACTGCCCGATCATAATCTCTTTTGTTTTACACGTTTTGTCGTAAAAAAATTTGATACATAAAATTTGACCGTGGAACACTCGCCTCTCCTGAGTATCCTCGTAACCCTTTTTTGAATACTATCTGACTGCTTTTTAGACCTTTCCATTCTTTCCTTACCCTCCCTTGTCTCCGTGACCTTCGCACTTGTCTATAAAAAAAGAAGAAAATTTATTCTTTATATATATATATATAGATACATATTTTTCTTCTAAATATGAAATTACTGACATTTAATTCTAATAGCTCATCATGTAGGAACCGTATACATTTTCATTGATGGGTGAAAGGCTCGAGGAGATATCCTATTAATGTGCATTAAACCAATATTTGTGGGGGGTTATATTATCCCTGTCGAGTGTTGATTTAAAAATCACGAAATGTCGGTTGCACGTTGTTGCCTTGGCACGTTCATGAAACCTCTAATCCTTAATTTATCTTCATCGTACCCACCACCTTCGCATTTATAAATATTCAATAAGTAATATTTACTGCTAATACAGATTGTCATTAATCAGCGAAAAGATTGAGGATATTTCCCATTCATAATCATTTAACTAAGATTTAGCAGAGAGTTACATTATCGGCTCTAACTGTTCATTTAAACCATCATTTGGAGCAAGCCAACGCTCTCATAAACCTATGGCATCAGATCGACAATAGTTCTGTGGAGATATAATAAACATCTTCGGGTGCGAGGACCAGAACTTCCAGCGGTCCAGGGCATTTTCTTATTACTCAACCTCTTCCGCAGAGAACCAAGTAATTTGGACCTCTGGGATTTCTCGTGTAGGCTTTGTCCTTAAGGTTTTTGACTGTCACGACATCGTCTATTGGTGTGACAATAAATTTTATTCAGACAAAAGAATTATTCCACTGCAGGACTACTCTTATGTTTCTTTTTCACCTCAGGTCTTTCGCCAAATGCTAAGATTGTTGAAGCCAACATTGACGTTCAAAGGAGAATATTGCAAATAGTTCCTAGCAAAGAATAATAATGGGTTGGACCTCTTGCTCCATTTATTGGAAAACCCGCTTCTAGTTCCTGAAGATATTACAAGCATGCAGGTTAGTCCATTTAGAAATACATTTCGTGAAATTTCCTAGCTATTTACAAGAATAACGGGACAAGAGTCCACAACAACTATTTCCCAGATGGCTCTTTATATTTTGTATTTCACAGTCAACAAACAAGCCATTTTTGATTGGGGAAAGTTAATTTCCCATGAAATTTGTTCCCAATTTTCAAGCTTAAGAAGAGAAAATAAATTTTATATGTCGTCCTACTTAGTTTTTGTGATAGCCCATTCCTTTTGGTTTCCACAATTGTATCTATCAAAGAATGTCAACTGGGAATTCGACCAAGTAACATTCTGGTACCAGGACTTGTGGAAGCACAAGACTTCTCACTATTTTTATGAGGTTTTAATGGATTTGTGTCTATTTTCAAAGTTTTGTTGTTAGGAGAAGATGCTCCCCGCATATCTGAATAGGCAACCAGTGTTTTGGACTGGAAGGGGACACTCGAACATTTGGATAATTACACTGTCATAAGAATTTTTGGCTCCACGAAAAAACCTTCTCTCCTTCCATGTCACATTACGGACATAATGTTTTTGCGGAAATCTCACGGAACTACAAATACTGGTTGCATCTATTGCAAAAGAAGAAAAACAAACAGTTCTTTCCACTTCCTTGAAAAGTAGTGGAGTTCATGTTGAAAAACGTCAACAAAATTGACGAATTCGTAGCACATTCTAGCATCTCCAACCTGATATATGTTGAAATCATAAGAGGGTTCGACCCCTATAATAAGTTTCGAGAAAATTTACAAACACTTGGCCTCGACCATTGTTTTTTCAAAAAACACCTACCCGAAAACACAGATAGTGGCGACAACACTCTTGCCTCTGATGTCAATGATGCAAAAATAGTGTAAAGTTGCACTAAATTGTACACACAACAGGGGAAAGGCCCCAATGAAAAGAGTGTTCAATCGAAAAATAAAACTCCAAAAAGTATGACATACCGGAGCATCACTCCAATGGCCCACCAAAACAACACAGAAACTCGGAGTTCTTCAAATGAAGGAGGAGATAGAAACCCTCCTCACTCTAAAATTGATAGTTATCACAAGCTTCCAGTAGAGAAGAAGAGAAAAAAAAGTGTGGGGTAAGCAGAAGAGCCAGAAATTTAGAGTGAGAAAATGGAACTTGACATTGATCTAGATAGCATGCTCCGCTACCTTGACCAGCCCACCGACGCCATCCGACATAGTCGTCCAATGGACATATCCATTATCGAAAATTTTGACGAAGATGAATCCTTTGTGTTCTAGAGCATTGTTTTTTATAGCGAGTCCAAAAAATTGATAATTGAGAAAAACGATGTTAAAAATAAGAAAGGAAAATCTCGTTCAGAGATTGACCTAGCCAACATGAGGTTGTCCTAAATCTGTCAACTTCCCAGTGCAAACGAAGAAGCACTTCATGATTCCATTGGAGGCATTGAGACCGAGAATGCCAGATTGAAGGACCGGGTTAAGGAATTGGAATAGGATTTGATTCCTATGCCATTGCTTGTCAATCCTTTGGCAATAGCCATGCCTCATACCCCTGCAACCAACATAAAATCATCCTCCACCCTCCTCGCATCCTATAGAGGACATGTGGAGAATAATATCAAGAAAAAAATGGAACTCATTACTGAGGCATGGAAAACATCACAAACCATCACTTCCCTTAAAACCAGGGCACATAGTTTGTTTGAACATTTGCAGGGGGAGTTAAAAGATGAATAAAATTTCTTTTTAAAAACGGTCCTTCCTTTTGGTACCATTGTCAACAATATGACATAAAAAAAAAAANCTTCCATCCAAAAACTAGATCGGTCAATTGAATCCATGTTGGAAAGAAAAAGTGAAGAACCTACATCTCATTGTTCAGTCATTTGAACAATCCAAATTAAAGAAAGATAAATTATTCACAAGGTTGTCAAGAATAAACTTAGCCGGAAAAACCAACGACTTCCAAGACCCTAACTTAATCAGAAACTCCTTGCCCATAAGTAGGAAAGAGTTCGATAAATAGGTTTCTATGATTAAGACCTTCTCTCTAGAAACGTTTTACAGGATCCTTCACTTTGATCAAGCTCACATCGACGACTGACTAGTCAAATATTCATTACAGAATGAGGAAATTCATTAGGCTCTGTGTAATCTTTCTATCGACTTCCGAGAATCAGAAAATGATCTTTTCAATATGAAAATATGGAATGAGATCAATGTCACCCCAATGAGAAGCTACATTGAAGAATGGATCGAAAGGCAACTGAAGCAGGCCACCGACGAAAGGCAACAGACAATTGTCAGGATTCCAGCAGTCATCGATGACATCATTGAAACCACAATTCTCGATGACATCAATGAAACCACAACTACAAGAAAATAGCCAAAGGACTCATATGTACCCTTATTGTAAGTCTATTGATCGCATCCTTCTTTGCTTATCAACCTAGTTATTCCACTTTTTTAAACAATAATGTATAGGCAAACACTTATACCTTTCAATTTTTATTTTTTTTCAGGTATTGCACTCTATCTTCTTTCTACAGTCTTGTTTCTTGTACATATTTCTCTAATGCATTGAAATTCTGATTTATATGTTACAGACTTTATTTCTTTTGTATATTTCAAAATTTCCAGTAGTATGTAACAAGCTTTTATTTTTTGACATACTTCAAATAAAATTGTTTTCTTATATCCTTTTAAATTTATGTCTTCATACATTTTTATATTTCACCAGTCTGTATGGAAAATGCATTTAAATTTTTATATGTAATAGACTTTTATTTTTTTTTATATTTCAAAATAAATGGTGCTCTACATGAAGCGTCATTTACTTATGCCCAATGTTCACAATTGCATTTAAATTTTTATGTAACACACTGTTATTATTTTATATATTTCAAAATAAATGGTGCTCTACATGCCAAGCTTCATTTACTTATGCCCCATGTTTCGTGATATACATGCTGTACACAACATTTCCATGATAGACATTTCAAAATTTCCAGTAGTATGTAACAAACTTGTATTTCTTTACATATTTCAAATAAAAATATTTTCTTATATCCTTTTAAATTTATGTCTTGATACATTTTTATCTTTCACCGGTCTATATGGAAAATGCATTTAAATTTCCAAATTTTTTCTTCCACTCTAAACAAATTTGTAGTTTTTTATATACTTTCAAGAAATAAATGGTGCTCTACATGACAAACATCATTCACTTATGCCCCATGTTCCGTGATATACATGTTGCACACAACATTTTTGTGATATACATTTTGCATTGAACACTTCCGTCATTTATAATTCGACCTCATTTTCCACAATTTGTTTTATAACCTCGTTGGCAGGGACTACGCTGCCACGTAACCTTGTTTGCATATAAAACCGTTGACAGATTTGTATTGAATTCTTTGTGCCTGAAATGTTGGTATGAATATGTACAAAAATGCACGGTATAATAATTCTTTGAAGTTTATTATTTGTATCTGCAACAATTGACATAATGTGTCGAATTCAATATCGCTGAGATATTGGTAAATTTATGAATGGAATTCATTCCCTTAGAAATAAAACATTCGTTTATATACATATATATATATCTTGATTGAAGGTGTTAATCGACCTAAGAAGTAACTTCAGGGAGTGTGAGTTGTTGGTTAAAAAGATGTGTTTCCTTGTGAAATTAGATTTGTAATACGTATCTAGAAGTAAATTATGCTTAACCTCATATGAACGTGTCGGGTATTTTCCGTTTGGGTTATACCAGTTCAAGAATAAAGCACGAGTTAGAAAAAAATTGTGGAGCTTGGTTATAGAGTTCTTCAATCTACATCCCTGCAACTAAATTAAAGTCCCAAAGATGGTAACTTTGCAACAATAAATATTCCGATGGTCCATTGGTTGTTGGGACCCACCAGAGGCATTGGCGTTCGATCTGGATAGAAGTCTACCCTAATATCCTTGCGCCACTAAAAAAATATCCGTCTTAGCAACTAGATCTCTAGATAGAAGTCTACCCATCAACCCTTTCATTCAAACTTAAACACCTTCATTTATGGTAAAAATATTAATGATCTTTACTTAACATTTACTTTTGTCATATGAAATCTTATGGTACCTATGATAGAAATAATCTATTCATTACTTTATATAGAGAGAGAGGTCATAATATATATAAATTTATGTTTGTATAATTATTATATTTTCGGTGATTATGTTAATTACTTATTTGGAAATAATAAGTGTTCCAGCTTCAATGAAATTGAGTTAACCTAGGGATGGACGACTCTAAATGTCAATTACATACATATATATTTACATGTAAATATATATGTACATATTGTGGTTATAAGAAATAATTTCATTAAGTTATTTGAAAGAACAAACAAATTTCTAACTTGAATTTTTAGGAATTCACTTCTATTTAAGTAAGGTCAAACTTCATGATCGTTTCGTTGTTTAAATGCAATACCATTACACTTGACATATTGTAGATTGA
>SNQJ01S0026788.1:63089-125582 GCA_010110895.2 Picea sitchensis | reverse complement strand
TAATTTCATTAAGTTATTTGAAAGAACAAACAAATTTCTAACTTGAATTTTTAGGAATTCACTTCTATTTAAGTAAGGTCAAACTTCATGATCGTTTCGTTGTTTAAATGCAATACCATTACACTTGACATATTGTAGATTGAGGTATATGTTGTGTATCCCACAAGTAAAGAGAATATATGATTACGATATAAAAGATGGCTTACTTGTTATCTTTACTTGTGATACTAGATAGAATTTGTGGTATTAGTGTCACACGTCTATAAAATTCTTATTTATTCAAACTGTAGTTTATTTAGTTTATGTTGTTTGTGTGTGAATTATTCAATTATTAATAATGATGTGCTTGAATTCTAAACTCTAATTGATTATGGTAATAAATGTTGATTCCTTGTTTGTTCACTTATGATGATTAGACCAATAGGGTCACTAAATAAATTTGTCAATTATCTGACTACCTAAAATTTTATATTCGTCAATATTTACTACTTTGTTGGTTTGTCTTACCTTGTGTTGTGAATAGTAGGTTGTTTTATGATTTATACTCAAAATGTGGAAGTTGCTATTAGTAGGTAATCATTGACAATCAGTTAAGGGTAGTTGAATATGAGTAGATGGATAGCACTCTATATGCTTGGTAATTTGTAAGTGATTTAAGAAGAATTTAATTTTTGTTGTACTCAATATTATTTATGTAAATCATTTGTAAAAAAGAAAAAATATTTCTCGACACTACTCAAATAATTGATGTCGTAACAGAGGGGTCATTACAAACTGAGTTTGGAATTTAAAATGGGTGTGACTATGTGTACTTCAAATTTTCAAAATTTGAAATAACAATTTTCATATGAATTCCTGAAATTTTGGATGCTAAAAGGCTTGGTAGCGACCCCCAATTTTATTTACCAAGTTAAAATTTAATTCCACAATCATTTATAAAATTCAATTTTGGAAAATGCAAATGATTTATAGCGAACCTAGAATTTCAATTTCGATTGCAGCTTGATACAGACTCCCTCTTCCTCCTGGGGCTACTCGACCTCCTGGTCTAGGATCGTTTAAGAAATGGATTTTGGTTGACTCTTAGGACCCTTGTTGGACCCCCAAATAAGTTTACATAGGCACCTTTCTTCCTAAGGCGTAGGTTCTATGAAACCCACAAGCTCTTGTTAAGCTCTTGTTCCTTTTTAAAATTTGAAACACGGGCACTAGCTCCTTTTCCTCCAGCCAACTCCTCAAGTGACCTTGAGCTATGACCAAGAACTAGGGCAAAAGGCCCTTAAATCCAACCTTCAAATCTTTATGGCTCTGTTATTTTCAACACTCCATCATTACTAAATTCTCGAAGCATCGAATTTCAAATCCAATCAGACGATTCATGTTCACTTTATGTATCGATGACCTACACTTACTCCAGATTCAATACTTTGGAAATTTCCATTCATCCTACTCACGAAACCACTAGAGTTCCAAAACATAGAAGAACGAGATCCTCCACCATGTATCCATTGGGATCAAGGGATGGGATCGACTAAATCTCTCGGCTCCTTCGGGAGTTCTTAACTCAGCTTAATTCTTTTCTTCTGGAGTGTTGGACTAGAGAAGTAATAATATGATTTCAAGTGTCCCTTTCAATTGGATGACCAATATTTACTTTGACTCCTGGCTCCTTTAGGATTTCTCAACTCACACTCACCCTAATTCCTCCAGAGGACTATACCTCATGACCTCTTTATCAAGCATCGTTCATCCTCCTCTGCTAATGGTTAAGATCAGATCGAGCCTTCAGGAGATATACACCCTTCTTCATCTGCTTCTCCTTCCTTCTGGAGTGTCAGTCTTCTGGACTCCAAGATCCACTCACACGTGTCCTCCTGCGTCGACGATCATGATGTGTGTCGGACATCGAGACTCTAGCAAGTCCATGCTCTTATACACTCCAATACTCTCGAATGTGTGAAGTTTGAAGGACATCCACTGTTATCTTCCACACAAATCCTCCAGATTAGATGGTTGTCGGTCTCTTCCTCCAGATATGATGGCTAGGATCTATTTTTGTCCCTCATGTACCTTATGTTGATCTAATGATTGTTGTAGCTCATGCCTAGATCTGACGGCTCATATCTAATTTCCTCATGTTCTCTCCTTTGCTTTCCTAGACGTAGATCTAACAGTTCATATTTCTCCTGGTGGTCAATCCAACGATGCCTGTAGCTTTTTTGTTTCACTATGCATTTTCCTTCGAAACAAAGGATTTATTTAAGAATTTATCAAAGGTTCGGGCCTTTGATAATCTCCTGTATCCCTAATAACTTGGGTCCCTGACTTGCACTTTTGGGAAATGCTATCCCTCTTGAGCTTCAATGATTTAAAACTCAAAGGGTATCGACCCTTTGAACTTTCCTCTACAAGTCCAAAAGAATTGGCTTATGTCTACATTACTAAAAGCGTTATTTCTCCTGAGCTTTATCCTGCTCCAACCTAAAGAAGTTTAGGCCTCCTTCCTGGATAGAAAACTTTTGATTCCCTCCCAGCACTCCATGCTCATCCTCCTAAGATTATGAACTTGTATTACATTCACCCCTATGCATTCTCCTTTCACCTTTGTTTTCACCAATTGAACCTGTAAAGGTCCTTGGCCTCTACACACCTTGAAGAGTTTTTGTGCAAACTTTCACTGCTCAAAGCACACCTTGTTGAGCCCTCCTTCAGAGTGTTCAAAAAATTTGTTTCACTTGAGCTTAAATTTCTCAAACCTCGAAGTTCTTAGTCCCTTTTCTCCTCAAAGGAATTCTTGTGCACTCCTTGCACTTTCTCAAAGCACTCCCTATTGATCTTACAGAGTATTCAGTAACTCTAGTTGCACTTTCTCTGCACATGATTTCCTCTATAGCGTTCAGTAACTTTGAGGATCCTTTTGAGTTTGTAATTGTTCTAGAGTGCCCTCCTCGCATGTTATTTCTAAACTCAAAATAGAATTCAATACATGCACTCCTTTCGTTGGCTACATAGGTATCTATACTATGTCGTGCACCCCTTTCACAAGCCTAAAAAACCCAAAATTCTTAGAAAACTCACAAATATAGGGAATTATATCTTCCTATTGCAAATGAAACCTATTCATACATCTAAAACATATAAACACACATAATAATCATTGAAATACATTAAGAAAACACCCATATAACACGCAGAGAATCAGATGCAGGAAAAACTTCCTATTTGTATTAATATATGAATGCTTGATTACAATATGTGCAGGATGGATTGCAGCAGAGTCTCAACTCTCTTCTCTCCTTGGCTTACAATGATTTACAATCAAACTTCAACATCCCATAAACAACCTTTTTCTGTTCATAAATTACATTGATATATACAAGAGAGAGCTCAATGAGTTTTCCCTTCAAACTACACCAGTGGTGTCCAATCACCATTATAGCTCCTATATATTGAGGCTAATTACATTGAATGGTCATGTACATTCTCATATGTGAGGCAATGCTAAATATTTGTCCAACTTAAGCCTTAATAAAGGCAATTACGCTCATCATGCACAAATTCCAACTTCGCTTTACTCGATCCTTACAACATTTAATTACAATTAAATACATTCAATTTTTAAAATTCAAGGGGAAAATGAGAGGGTTGGCGCCTCTCCCTTTATTGAATGTGTGTTGATGTGATGGATTTTTGGCGCATTGAGGAAATGAAAATATGCCCCTGCATCATACTAGACTGTTGTGAAAAATCATGATCTCCTGCTCATGATCTCCTCTGCTCTGCTGAAATCCTCCTGGATCCCAAAATTCTCTTTGGAGTTGTTCACTTCATCCTCTTCTATGTTGTTGTTGTTGATGATGTCCTATTTCTACTACAAGTTATCCTATGTTCAATTTCCTCTTGTTGTTGATTTTTTGTTGCATTGACTCCAACATTAGCTTTCTTATATCCTCTATCACCTTGTCCAACTGGTTCATGCGTTGGCTCCCCCTTGGTAGTCTTCTCTGCTACACCTCCTTCTCTTCACACACCTCAATGGGAAGATAAACATGATCTCCCATGCTATATTCATATCCCATGGCATGGTTTTTCCACTCCTTTATAGACTCCAACACTGCAGCGTCATTACTGAGCTTCTACTTAGCTACCTCCTCTGACAGATTGAATTTTGTCATCTCTTCTATCTCTTCTTATGTTGGCACAAGTAGAACTTCATCCAATTCCTTCTCGTGATGGAGATCTTATTCACTGTTCATGACTTCATTTCTCTGGCATCCTACCTATGTTTTTGGATGGCATAGCCAATCCTTGAAATATTTCAATTCTTGTTCCCATGGAGTGAGCATCTCACTAGTATTATCCTCTTCCTTCATCTCCTCTTGGGAAGATGTGAATTTCTACACTATCTCCTCCTCCATGACAATATGCATTGGTTGTCCTTCCTCCTCTGCACTTTCAACACATGATCTTCCCTCAATTGGGATACTTGGAAATAATATCTTGATTCCCCCAATCATTAGATTGGATTTCTGATTATCCTCCTCTGTTAACACCAATGGATTATGTGAACCCCTTCCTGAGTTCTTAATACTCTCAGACAATCTCATTTTATCCCCATTTCCCACCTGAAAATCTAGGATTTCACCTTGGCCCTCCTAGAATTCCATGAGATCTTTGTTTATCTCTCTTCATTTCCATCCGAGAAATCTATGAGATCCTCATATGATCTATTCTCCTCATAATTGAGGTTATTTCAAACCTTTGGTTCACAAACCATCTCCTCTGTGTCGCTGAGGTTCTCAACCTGGCTCAACCACCTCTTCAACTCCTAGTGTTTCCTCCTTGAAACCAATTGTTGGACTAGCCACTTAGATTTCAACTTCATGGGCCACTCATACCTCCAATGTACTTGTGTTTCTTGTTGCATCTCCATAATCATCTTATCGATCTCTTCTCTCACCTCCTTTATCTCTTTATCCATATGTGCTTTATGCAACTATTGTTGGTATTCTCCTCAACCTCACCTCTGCCCTTCAGTATTCATCTTCAACTTCTACCTCAAATAATGCAACTCATTATTCTAGCTCATCCCACCTGGATCTTTCTTGTCTACTCTGCAACTGATATCACCTCCAACTTTTCTCCTGCAACCCACCTGGATTCCAGCTATCTATTGTAGACTCACAAACATAATTACACACAGAGCATAAGTACTTTTCCTTCTCCCTTACCTGTTTTTTGCGAATACAAACATGCTTTGATACCATTTGATGATATCAAACTATGTCATTCATCTTCTTCCTAAAGGACCCAAATTCTGCACTCTGATACCACTTGATGATATCAGACTAAAACCCTCTTTCACACATAGCACAATTCTTGGCTATGATACCACTTGATGTAGACCCCCTCTTCCTCTTGGGGTTGCTTGACCTTCCAGTCTAGGATCATTCAATAAAATGAGTTTTATTGACTCGTAGGGTCCTTGTTGAACCCCCAAACAAGTTTACACAGGCCCCTTTCTTCCTAAGGTGCAGGTCCTATGAAATCTGCGGGCTCCTACTAAGCCCATGTTCCTTTTTTAAATTTGAAACATAGGTGCTAGCTCCTTTTCCTCTGGCCAACTCCTGAAGTGACCATGGGATGCGACCAAGTGCTAGGACAAAAGGTTATTAACTCCAACCTTTATATATTTCAGGCTTCGAGAGTTTCAACAGTCCATCATTACAAAATTTGTGAAGCACTGAATTTCAAATCTGATCAGACAGTTCATGTTTCCTTTCCTGATCGATGACCTACACTTACTGCAGCTACAATAATTCAAAACTTTCCACTACTCCTACTCACAAAACCTTCGGAGTTCCAAACCTCTAAAGAACGGGATCCTCCACCACGTTTCCATTGGGATCAAGGGTTGGGATCAATTCCGCTTCCTGGCTCCTTCAGGAGTTATCAACTCATCTTAATGATTTTCTTTCGGAGTGCTAGACTAGCAAAGTGCTAATGTGATTCCATGCATCTTTTTCAATTGGATAGATGAGATTCACTTCGGCTCCTGGCTGCTTCGAGAGTTCTCAAATCACACTCACCTCAATTCCTTTAGAGCGTTATACCTCCAGACCTTTAGATTAGGCACCATGTGTCCCCTTCTTCTAATGGTTGAGATCAGCGCCGACCTTCGAGCCTTCTAAACCTTTGCACCCTTCTTCACCTATTTCTCCTTCCTTTAGGAATGTCAATATTTTGGACTCCAAGATCCAGTGACACACGTCCTCTTGCGTCGAGGGCCACGATGTGCTTTGGGCTATGGGACTTTGGCAAGTCCATGCTCTTATAAACTCCAATACTATGTGTGAAGTCCAAAGGAATTTCACCGTTATCTCCCATGCATCTCCTCCAAATCTGATGGTTGTTGGTCTCTACTCCCAGATCTAAAGACCAGGATCTATTTTTATCCCTCCTGTACCTTATGTTGATCTGATGGCTCCTGTACGTCATGCCTAGATTTGACCACTCATATCTAGTTTCCTCCTGCACTCTCCTTCTCTTTTCTAGACATATATATAATGGTCCATATTTCTCTAGGTAATCGATCGAATGAAGCCTGTAGCTTGTCCTACTGCAATATAGGTTTTCCTTCGAAATGAAGGATTTATTTAAGAATTTCTCAAAGGTTGGGGCCTGTTATTGTCTCCTGTGGGCCCAATAACTTGGGTCCCTGACTTGTGCTTCTGGGAATTGATATCCCTACGCATATTGAATTCTTTAAAATGCAAAGGGGTTCGACCCTTTGCACTTTCTTCTACAAGTCCAAATGACTTGGCTTCTGTCTGCGCTATGGAAAGCTTTATTTCTCTTGAGATTTATCTCACTTGAACCTTAAGAGGTCCATGTCTCCTGCCTATCTAGAAACCTTATGATGCCCTCCTGACACTCCACACTCATCCTTCTAAGCTTATGAACTTGGAATAAGTTTACCCATGCACACGCTCCTTGCGCATTTGTTTCTCACCAATTGAACCTGTAAAGGTCCTTGTCCTCTGCACACCTTGCAGAGTTTCTATCCACACTTGTACTACTTGAAGCACACCTTGTTGAACCTTCCTTCAGAGTGTTCAAAAACTATGTTTCACCTGGCCTTCAACTGCTCAAACCTCGAAGGTATCAGTCCTTTTCTCCTCAAATGCATTCTCGTGCACTCCTTGCACCTTCTCAAAGCACTCCATGTTGATCTTACAAAGTATTGAATGACTCTTGTTGTGATTTTTCTGCACAAGCCTTCCTCTAGAGTGTTCAGTAACTCTGAGGGTCCTTTCTAGTTTGTAATTTTTTTAGTTTTCCCTCCTGTCATATTATTTATGAACTCAAAATATAATTCAAAACACACACTCCTTGCATTGGCTACATAGGTATCTATACCATGTCGTGCACTCCTTTCACAAGCCTAAAGAACCTAAAATTCTCAGCAAACTCACAAAGATAGAGAAGTATATCTTCCTACTGCAAATGAAACCTATTCATACATCTACAACATACAAACACACATAATAACCATTAAAATACATTCAAAAAACACCCATATAACACGTAGAGAATCAAATGCAGGAAAAAAATATTTTTTGTATGAATGCTTGATTACAATATGTGCAGGCTGTACTGCAATAGAGTCTCAATTCTCTTTTGTCCTTGGATTACAATTATTTACAATCAAACTTCAGTAGCCCATCAAGAACCTTTTTATGGGCATAAATTACATTGATATATACAAGAGGGAGCTCAACACACTTTCCCTCCAAACTACACCAGTGGTGTCCAATCACCATTACAACACCTATATACTAAGGCTAATTGCATTGAATGATCATGTACATTCTCATATCTAACGCACTGCTCAAGATCTGTCCAACTTGAGAATTAATAAAGGAAATTACACTCATCCTGCACAAAGTCCAACTTGGGTTTACTCTAGCCTTACAACATTTAATTACAATTAAATACATTGAATTTTTAAAATTCAAGAGAAAAATGATAAGGTTGGTGCCTCTCCCTTTATTTAATGGGAGATGATGTGCTAGATTGATGGTTCATTTTTTAGGTGGAAATATGCTCTTGCATCACAACTACTTATTAGTAACTATACAAATTTTAGTTTACGAAAATTGTAACTACTTGCAATGATTGTAATGTATTCTAAAATTCACGATTCAACCATAATTGGGACTGGACAATTAACTACTAGAAAATAGGGTCTTTAATTTAATTGCAAGTGCGCGCTACCTAGGTAAAGTTTCAATGCATACAAAATTTACAGTGACAAAGTAATAATTCCTAAAACCATGGGTTGCAATTTAATTAGTAGCAAACAAGGAATTTAAATTTTTATCTGTCGTAAATTAATTTGACAACACTCTTATGAATCTAATGAATTCTGATTTGCTAAATAAAAAGGGAACCAAACAATTTAAATTCTAAATTTATGGGTTGTAAAATGAAATGGCAGTGAACCAATGAAATTCAATTGTAGATCACACCATGACTCTTCAGTGAAATTGTCAATTTTAATCCATAATTTCAATTATTATACATTGATTTTAAACATTTCTAATCTACAAAATCTACTCTTACTACAATAACAACTTTAGAAATAAAATACCAGAACCAATGAAGATGGTGATTGCAGGATGTCCTTGAATGAGGGAGTGCACTCCTTCTTTACACCCACTTTCTAGCCAAAAAGACTTCACTAATACATCCTAGCCAATGCTATGGGTACTCTTCTTCCCCCTTATCCCCTCCTAGCCAAGAAAACAACAAGCAATAGCTCCAATAATTTCCTCGCAAGGAAGAACTTCAACTTTTTCCACAAGCTTGGTAGCTCAACTCTCACAAGTGAAACATATTCCACAAAATTTTGGCAACATAACATTACCAAGAAAAGTGAGATCCATTCCCCTTCTACTATATTTGTTTTATAGAAAAATCCCCAATCACACATGTTCTCATGAACAATTAATTATATTTTTAATTAATTTAAATAATATTATTCACCTGGACACACTTGTCACCCTCTCCCCAAGTTGCACAAGTAATTACTATTTTTATTTTATTTAAAAAGACAATTCCCCTCACATTCTCCAATGTCTTCCTATTTTCTCTCTTAGTTGTCCCTTTGTTCCCCAAATTCGTATTTAATGAGTGTATCCTAACTATATTTTAGTTAGAGTTGGATTAAGAGTCTTCTTCTAGTTATACTAGTGGTAGGTTGACTCAAGATTCTATTCTATGTACACCTATTCTCTCAAGTTATTATTTATTTCTATTTAAAAATCTCTTTTATTAATTTCATGTACACATGTAGAATTTATCCAACCTTTAAATTTTATTCCCCTTTTCGCTAGAGTTTGATTATATTCTCAAATCTTTTAACTTATGTCATAATTCGTTTTGTCCTTTAATTAAATTTAGATTTAGGATTAGTCTTGGACATAGGCTTAGACTTTTGTTTGTCTATATAAATAATAATTTATTGTTTAATTAATTTGTTTATTCCAACAAGGTCTGATCATTTCAATGTTTTCTAGGCCACCCAGATTTATTGACTTGATTTTTAATTACACAACGTACCCTTCAATTCGCAGCTCTTTTCTTCAAGGGTGTCACTCACCTTAGATTGGTTTTGGAAGTTTGTTCGACCCTTGACATCAACACTCCATTCATTCGACCTTGTGAGAGACTAAGTGATTTTAAGGAATAAGGAATTTTCCTTATTGTGTAGCCCCTTGAAATCATCGTGAGAAACTGTCCTAGTCTGCCCTCATGGCATCGTGGACATATTGAACTAGGTAATAGTCAACCTACCATTCAGACCAGGGTGGGAGCATTAGTAGCATGTGACAGGGAAACTACCACACCTCTCCCTCAAATGTTTCGCTTTTGTGCATGACCCCTTTACTCCTTATGTGATTTGTAGTAGTAATCATCATCAATCCTGCATGCATCGACAAAAAAAATGTCAATAATCCATTTACAAAAATCATATTGTAATCAATCATATGTCATATGTGCGTAAAATTAAATATTCAAACAAATACAATCCACTCCCTGACTCATTTTGGAGTCCAAGGAAGTCCATTGACACCATCAACATCCATAACCTATCATGTGTCCTGCACACTCAAGAAAACTCGTCAATAGAATATGTCAGTACATATACGAAAAAATAACAATAATTCATAACACATCATCATCATCATATATAGTCATGTTGGCAGCTCAATATGTTGTTGACTTTTTATATCAATTAATTGATCTACATAGCTGCCTAACTGGAGTCATTTGTTTTTATTACTCTTCATGACGCAATTTTTGAAACGATAGTCGTGAGTTGTCACTTTTTTCTTTCATGTTTCGTTCATCACTGGAAGCATGAATACAAAGCATGAAAATTTGCGACTGTGTTACCTTTCTGTTCTAAAATGTCGTCAAAGGCAAGTTGTTCTTACAGTTTATTAATGAAATTGGTTCCTTGCCATGAAGAGTTACTCTCTTTGTTTTGATCCTTTCAACATCAAACATGCTTAGAGATTGATGGTTACATGAATCAAAGGACCCCCACGATTTTATTTTTGGTATGGTTTTGTTTGGTTCTTGGATTTACATTTCTTTTGCTAAGACTTGGATTTTTCGACTCACCCAAACCTTGTGATAGAACCCATGATGTGCGCACTCATTTCTCATTTTAATGTTTTGGTCCTAGACTCGTACTAGATGAAAAGGTGGCGTTATGATTTGCAGGCTGACATCATTCTCGAGATTTCCCTTGGGATTTTCAAACCCTCTTCGCATGCGTTTCAATAAACACCCATCTAATCGTTATGAGTTTATGTTCATACACCATTCACTGTTGGAATGTCATGGGCTCGGGTTATGGCTCTGGACTGTCTTTGAAAACCCTCTTTGTGTGCTATGTCTGATTCGTTACCCTTTCATCCATCATGGCTCCTGTAGTGAGAGTTGAACCAAATGACATTCAAAATCTACTCTTATATGATGATGCCAGAGAAGATTTGGAGAGAGGTGGCTAGCTCGTTTTCATTAGGAAGTTTTAGGGTTTCAATTTACAAGTTGCCCAAGAATTCACTTTCTCCTTTGATGGTTGTAGAGCGAAGGTTGGTGATGTGCAACTAGAGGTTACCGAGGATTTCTTGAGTCAAGCTACAGGACTCCCTGCAAGTCCTGAAATTTTACACTTTTGTTAACATAGTTTAATCTCATTTTTTTTACCTGCTGGAGACACGATTTTTCAGGAGCGATTTTGAGCAAACCGCTGTGAATTAGAACAAAACCTTTAAAAAATAGAACTGAAATGAGCCATTTTATCTTCATCACAAGCAGTTTCTCCAAAAAATCGACCATTGCACAGATATGCCTCAAGCTTTGGAGGTAAATTTCTCATAATTTTTGTTTCGAGTAAGATGCATGATTATTTTATGTTATTTTGTTACAGACCTTGCTACAATTCCCTTATCACCTACTCAGGCATGTGCCTCAAGCCCCTAACAATGAACCCTTGATTGATCCCAAGGTCATTGAATAGGCTTGTCAGCAGATTAGACCTCCAAATGAATGTGTTAAAAATGTAAAGAAACCTACAGGAAAGAGATCTAAGAGTAATATTGATATCAATTATAAAAACAAAAGAGATGGCAGGCTAATTTCTAGGAGACTTCGTAACAAGTCAAATTCTCATCCAAGTTCAATCAGTATGATCAAAGTCCATGAAAGCTCGGACTCTGAAATTGAGAGGTTCCTCACTACAGAAGACTTGCAGTCATTCGAGCCACACTTGATCGGCCCTACAATTTTGTTGACAATTTACAACCCTGTATTAAAAATAATCCAGAGTTTTCTGGTGTCAAATTAATTAATGAATCCACTATCGGTATGGAGGGTGCTCTGGTTCACAACCAAGTTTGTTCCCATGCAACCGTTGCATAGTCAAATTGTGAAGTTTATCTATCATGGATTGATAGATATTATACTGATATCACTATCCTATAGTCACGGGTTAAGGCTTTAAAGGATCCGATTGATGTTTTAACGAGCGAAAACTAGAGACTCAAATTTGTTATTCAACGCAAAGAAAAGTTTATAAATACAACATGCAACGTAGTATTTAAAAACGTGGAGGTTGCAACATCCATTGTGAATTCCAAGGTTACCTGATATGATTTGATTTCATTAGTTGGAGGTATGATTCTTTATTTTAAAATAGGATTATATTGTTAAAATTAGGTTGTTTTATTTGGATTTCATTTACTATAATAACTAGCTACAGAATCACAAGATTCTATAGCCAGTTGTGTTAATTTGAATTGTGTAAAGTAGTGGTTGAAAATATATCTAAAATCTTCCTATTTTCCTTTTCTTTCAGGATGTTAGCACTCTGTAATTTGACCAAGGCGATAAGGCAGTCACAGAGGCAACATCAAAACCACTTCGACTCTGGGATCTATCCCTCCGAGACTCAGAGAGGGATCTCTCTGTCTGATATAGCTTTGTTTTAATAGGTATTAGGCTAGTTATGCAAGTGTGGATTGGGGTTTTTAAATAGTTGTTTTGGAAAAGCAAGGAGGGCCATTAGGTAAATGGGGTCTATACTTAAAAATGTGATTCACATCTCAGACATGGACCAAACTTTTACACAGGGAAAGGTAGCATAAATATTGGATCGAAAATAAATATTGATGATGTTGATTTGAGGAAGAAATAGTGGAGTAAAAATCCAGGCAAAGGAGCAGCTAAGAATTCCTAAACTAGCTTTTTAGAGGACAAACATAAAGATTATCACAAGCTCAGAGGCAGAGTATCTACTGATAAATTTTCTTCTATTACTTTCCTTCTGATAATAAGAAATTGAAAAACAAATGAAATGATCACAGGAAAAACTTAAAAAAGACAAGAAACACCATCAACGTCTCCACACAGGAATCCTGTCAACAACATGCTCATTTCTGATAGATCATATGAAGTTACAGAAAAAGTTCTCTGCTAAACACAACCCACAGTATAGCCAAGAACCTCACAGGTCAAAACCTTTTACATTAAAATCATCTGAATAAATAGGATAGATCATCCCAATAAGTTTCGGAATTCGATTTAACCGCCTCGGCCAAAAATAGCCACCACTCCCACAAAATTTGGAGTTTTCTGCCATGAAAGACAGACCGGTTTTCTGCGAATAAGGGGTCCAAACAGACATGTTTTTCTCTTGAACGATGACACGTGAGCAAAAATTAAAAGAGGTTATTATAGATGAGCATGTGCTGGACAAAAAATGCCTTCGGTTTCACCAAATTCCTCCCCAGCTGGCCGTAACAGCTCCTGCAAGATCGAGACTGTAATGGAAAATTGAGAATCTGGAAAAATGGGCCTCAAAGATGTCTTCGATTCTCCCTGGTCATAGCATAGTTGAAATAAATGGGAGAGTTTTGTGTTACTTATCCCGTTTTGAGAAAAAACCTCTCTCGTATTTTTAAAATCCATCTTTGTTTGGAGAGAATCGGCCTCGGACGAAGACATGGTAAAACAGGCAAAAATTGGCAAAATTATGGAAAGTGGTTTTTTTGGTGAAAAGAAGTATTCCATACCCCCCCCCCCCTCCATTAAAGGTAGAACGGACGGGGGGGGTCCGGAATATAATCTGGACCATTGATTTAAGTGCCCATCCCTGGGTCGTTCAGATGTGCACAAGTATTATTTACAATTCTGGACCGCCCCCCTCTCGTTAAATTCCGGATGGTAAGGGGGGGTCCGGAAAAATTATGGTGCGTTGATTTAAATGGTAAGTGTGATGGGTTGTACGGGGTGTATGAAAGTGCATGGAGGTAGATGTGGGCAGGAGTGTGAAGGGGTGAGTGGAGTGTGACGTAGGAGGGGGGTGAGTGGAGTGTGACGTATGAGCGGTGGGGTATGGGTAGACTTAGGATATGTGAATTTTAAGTTTGTTTTTGTTATATTTTATATTATATGTTATTTGTTCACGTTTTATGTATTTGTTTATTAATTGTGTTTTATATGTGTCTTGTGTTTATTTTGTTTTTATTTTTTAATATGTTTTTTTTTATATTATGTTTTATATTTTCATATTGTTATATTTAGTTTTTATGTTTGATGTTTATATGTTTTTGTTTTTTTAATTATTTTATTTAATCCAAAAACTAACAATTTATTAAACTAACTAATTATTAATTAAATAATTAATTAATAGTTAGTTTAATAATTATTTATTTTAAATTATCCTATCGAAACAACTTTGTTAGGCTAATAAATATTAGAGAATATCACTAACCTTTTAACATTATTCGTTCATTATCCTAAGTCCGTTTATTCAGGGATGGAAGGCATGTAAGGCGTACTCAATGGGTTGAAAAGACAAGGGAGTGAAGGCACAGTGGAGGATGAAGGATGCAACAAAATGATGGAGGATCGGGCGAAATGGATTGAGGGGAAAAGGATCAACCGAGCCAGACTTCGTCATCACGAGAGAAATGCCAAATCAACAGTCGAAGAATCGAGTTGCCTATAATTATAGGACACCAACATAGGTTCCACCTGGGGATGGCAGCTTCTTTCAAGAGGTGTAAAGAACCACAGACCTGTGAATCATGCAGACCGGTGTTGTATCCCTTGGGCTGATCCCAAAATTTTATTCAGCAACCTGTACCTATTTTGATCTTATAGTTGAAGCCAAATTAAAATAACACTGCTGAAAAAGAGATGCTCGGAATGCTGAGATTATTCATTTCTCCTACCTACGCTATGCTACTGATAAATTTGTCATTCTAAACGATAAAATAATGCCAATTTATCCAATCAAGTAGTTGTTGAGACCAGAGGACTGTTTGACTGTTCGTTAGCACAGTGAAAAGTGCAGATTGATCTTTTGCACATCGACTCAAAACTACAAAGTGAAAAGGCCACTGCCGAAAACATGATTGATTTTTATAATAGAGACCTCAAAAATCTTGAAAAACAAAAGTAATGTCAGAGAAATATTGAGGCTGTACAGTGAGAAAATTCTCTATATAGGTAGCTACAGGATCAAGGTAGAAATGACATGTTCCTTGATTCTTGGATGGCAGCTCTGGCACTGTATCTGTGTTATCTTCATCCTCGTGCATTTCCTGACATGGCTGCAACTGTTCTGATGGGATTTGTAATGTCACTTCTGCTGAACACACCCCTGTAGCTAACTGTCCTAACATATCCATATCATAGCATCATTTTATCCCATAGCTAGATGATGGGGGATGATTTTGACCCCACAGGCCATCCAACCGATCAACTATTGGATCCTGAAAAGATTGACAAGACTGCTACATTGATTTAAATGATATTTCCTGACCTTTTATGTATTTATCCTTCAACTCTTGTCCAAGAGTCTCCTTCAACATTTGAAATGTATTAAAGCACAATGGTACATAGTTATTTTGGATTAACTCATAGTTTGTCTCAGGCTTTAAGCTTTCATTTGGAATTTGAAAATCAGAGTAAGTAAAGTGCTGCAATTTTGGGTTTAGAATAGCCTCCACATCAGCACTAGCATCTTCCCTTGGTTGATCATAACATCCTCCCTCTTTACCAATCCCAACTCGTTTACAATTTCTTCTCGAAAATTGAAAAGAAGAGAAACATAAGGGAAAAGTGTCTTCACTTACCCTGACATTTTCTGTCTCTTCTTCATCGTTGTCATGATTGTTGTGCATGGGCTGATTGTCACATCTGAACTGTAAATGATATCCTTCCTGCCAATGGCATGCTGCTAGTTTCTTTGAACAGACAACCTCTATTTCAACTTCATGATCATCATCATGCTGGTTACACTTGGGTAAATCATCCATGGATGAAATGCCATTGAACATGCATATCATGTTAGCTGGTTGTTCCTCTACAAGTCGAGATGGAGCTTCATCTTTGACTGTGTTTTGAATTGAATACATGAACAAATCATTATTCAAACCATGGTACCAAGGATGAGCAGCAAAACGTTTGGAAACAATGACCTTTTCTTTCTCTAAGATCAGTGAAACATGGTGTCTTTGGACAACAAGCTCATCTTTCCTATTGATACTCAATGGAACTAACCAAAATCTCGAGTTTAACTTCTGATGACTTCAGCTGCTCCATTTCTTTGTCCTTTAATTTTGACCTCTTGATCAGCAAGTTGATCTCCACATCAACTGCAATGCTCTGCATTTCTTCAAGGCTTGTAGTGTTTCTTTCTCTTAACTGAAATGTCATCTTAGGATTGAAGGCATCTGGGTAATGCAAGTGAGTTGATCCTGGGGGTGGCCTTATATCAGTAGGTATTTCATGATACACCTTATTGAATCTGGCTGAAAACTGATGTATTGTCTCCCCTGGCTTTCTTTTCAAGTGGTCATACTCTTCTAGGAGGAGGAAAACATTTCTCATGACCACCCATCTATCTAGGAAAACTTGCATAAATTGATTAAAATTTCTGATGCTAGCAGCTGGAAGGTTCTTAAACGAATCTTTAACTTTACCTCCCAAGGACAGGGAAAACATCCTGATACAGACATCATCATCTTCAACCTCATAAAGGTCAAGAAAATCCTCAAGGTTTTGAATATGTTTTTCAGTATTAATATTGGCATTCTCTCCATCAAACCTGGGCAGATTATTGATGTAATTGATAGGGAGGTCATGGAGAATGGGAGGCAAATCTAGAGGTGGATATCGGTTTGGTATTTTTGCAAGCACAGGAGATGAAGCAAGGGGCTTACAACCATCCAGTGGTTTTTCCAGAGTAGAAGATAAAGAAGGAGGCTTATGTCTCACTAGGCCTTCTACAGATGCATCTGGGATGTGCACAGGAGTATGAGCCTGTACATAATCTGCAATTTGGGGTTTAGTCTCTTGAGGCTCTTCAGGTTGAAAATGATCATCCTGAATTTCAACAATATACTCTGGACCAGGCTCATGATAAGAGAGAAAGTAACTGCAGATGAAACCAACAATATCCTGAATACAATTTGAGCTTGAATACCTGATCTTTCTAGGTTGCTTGGCCATGTGTCAGGTTCTTCATCCAGTGGAGTCTTCGAATTGGCACTGTCTGGAAATGATTGGAGTTTCCAGGTGAATGATCTTAGCCTTCTTGTGTCTGGTCACTGTCCACCATCAGTGATCAGATCTGGCGCTTGAAGTGTACTACTGGAGAAAGTTCCCCAGTGGATTCGCCATTATGTTAGCACTTTGTAATTTGACCAAGGTTGTAAGGTAGTCACAGAGGCAACATCAAAACCACTTCGAGTCTGGGATCTCTCCCTCCGATACTCAGAGAGGGATCTCTCTGTCTGATATAGCTTTGTTTTAATAGGTATTAGGCTAGTTACGCAAGTGTGGATTGGGGTTTTTAAATAGTTGTTTTGGAACAACAAGGAGGGTCATTGGGAAAATGGGGTCTGTGCTTAAAAATGTGATTCAAATCTCAGATCTGGACCAAACTTTTACATAGGAAAAGGTAGTAGAAATATTGGATCGAAAATAAATCTTTATGATGTCAATTTGAGGAAGAAATAGGGGAGGAAAAATCCAGGGAAAGGAGCAGCTAAGAATTCCTAAACTATCTTTTTAGAGGATAAACATAAAGATTATCACAAGCTCAGAGGCAGAGTATCTGCTGATAAATTTTGCTTCTATTACTTTCCTTCTGATAATAAGAAATTGAAAAACAAACGAAATGATCACAGGAAAAACTTAACAAAGAAAAGAAACACCACCAACATCTCCACAGAGGAATCCTGTCAACAACATGCTCATTTCTGATAGATCATATGAAATTACAGAAAAATTTCTTTGCTAAACACAGCCCACAGTGCAGCCAGGAACCTCATAGGTCGAACCCTTTTACATTAAAATCATTTGAATAAATAGGATAGATCATCCCAATAAGTTTCAGAATTTGGTTTAACCGCCTCGGCCAAAAATAGTCACCACTCCCACAAAATTTGGAGTTTTCTGCCATGAAAGACGGACCGATTTTCTGCGAAAAAGGGGTCCGAACAGATGTGTTTTTCTATTAAAGGATGACACCTGGGCAAAAAATGAAAGAGGTTATTGTAGATGAGCATGTGTTGGACTCATACCTCCTTTGGTTTCTCCAAATTCGTCCCCAGCTGGCCATAACGGCTCCTGCAATATTGAGACTTTAACGGAAAATTGAGAATCTGGAAAAATGGGCGTCAAAGATGTCTTCGATTCTCCCTGATCGTAGCACCGTTGAAAAAACTGGGAGAAGTTTTTGTTCCTCATCCCGTGCTGAGAAAAAACCTCTCTCGGACGAAGACATGGTAAAACAAGAAAAAATTGGCAATGATATGGAAAAGTGTTTTTTTTGGTGAAAAGCGGTATTTCAGAGCCCCCCCTCCATTAAAGGTAGAACGGACGGGGGGTCCGGAATCTAATCTGGACCGTTGATTTAGGTTCCTGTCCCTGGGCCATTCAGATGTGCACAAGTATTATTTACAATTCTAGACCCCCCCCTCTCGTTAAATTCCGGATGGTGAGGGGGGGTCCGGAAAAATTATGGTGCGTTGATTTAAATGGTAAGTGTGATGGGCTGTACGGGGTGTATGAAAGTGCATGGAGGTAGGTGTGGGTGGGATTGTGAAGGGGTGAGTGGAGTGTGACGTAGGAGGGGGGTGAGTGGAGTGTGACGTATGAGGGGTGGGGTATGGGTAGACTTAGGATATGTGAATTTTAAGTTTGTTTTTGTTATATTTTATATTATATGTTATTTGTTCACGTTTTATGTATTTTGTTTTTATGTATTTGTTTACTAATTTTGTTTTATATGTGTTTTGTGTTTATTTTGTTTTTATTTTTTAATATGTTTTTTTTTATATTATGTTTTATATTTTCATATTTTATATTTAGTTTTTATTTTTGATGTTTATATGTTTTTGTTTTTTTAATTATTTTATTTAATCCAAAAACTAACAATTTATTAAACTAACTAATTATTAATTAAATAATTAATTAATAGTTAGTTTAATAATTATTTATCTTAAATTATCCTATCGAAACAACTTTGTTAGGCTAATAAATATTAGAGAATATCACTAACCGTTTAACATTATTCGTTCATTATCCTAAGTCCGTTTATTCATGGATGGAAGGTGGGTAAGGCGTACTCAATGGGTTGAAAAGACAAGGGAGTGAAGGTGCAGTGGAGGATGAAGGATGCAACAGAATGATGGAGGATCGAGCGAAATGGATTGAGGGGAAAATGATCAACCAAGCCAGACTTCGTCATCACGAGAGAAACGCCAAATCAACAGTCGAAGAATCAAGTTGCCTATAATTATAGGACCCCAACACAGGATATTCAGCAATCCATATCTGAGGCATCCTTGAGACCTTACAGTCATGCATTTTGTATGAACAGAAATGAACTGTTATTAGTTTTGAAGGATTTAGTAGAATCAGGGTGGTTGCATCCCCCTTTATTTTTGAAATAAATATTTGATCTCGGGAACAGAAACAATTATCTTTGGCCTTTATAAACCTATCATTTTGTAAACAAAGGCATCTTGGCCTGGGGCTGAAATATGGGCAATTACAGACAGACTTGAATGGAACATAATGCATATTACAACTTTAGCTTTTGTGTATGATGTCTTAGTTTAAGTTCTGTTTATCTTGATGTGATAGTAGATGGTGATAGATTTTGTCTTCATGATTTATTATGAGTTGAGATAATTCATGTTTACATGATGTCCATATGTCATGTTTCAGATACAATATAGGGTGATCATCGATTCAATTCAAATTGTGAGATTTATCTCTAATTTTCTGTTGAATGTTTAAATACAAGTTCTTACAAGAAGATTTATCTCACTGTAGTTACTTGTAAATCATAAGATCACTGTGATTGTCTCCATTATACGTTTGGTTATCAAAACTTAGTTTCCAACATATTGTTTCGCATTTATTCGAAGCAATCTTAAGATTCGTTGCAGGTTTACTTCTCGGATAAGGTGGTTGGATATTCTCTATTGTACAGATGTTGGATGCATTAATAGGTTAGTATGTTCTTTATTTTATTTCCTTGCTTATTATATAAATTTTTATATATAGTATAATTTTCACTATCTATATCTTTCTGTTTAATTAAGTAGTTTAATATTTGATTTTATGAATGCATACAAACAAGAAAACAAACCAAAAAAAATAGTATTTTTTCTTTTTTTATTATTGTCATTAAAAGAACGATTTTACATTCGATTTTTATGAGTTCAGATTAAAACTCATGATTTATACATATTGTATGTATGATAAATAGAACTACTATATAAATATTATTTAGATAAACTGTATATATATTTAGATGTACATATATACATTTCAGTGATTATTATTCAATAATTTATTGCATTTCTTTTAGTTATTTTTCACTTCCCTTAGGACATTAGATTGGCCAACGGAGCCATTAAACCCGTTAGAGTGAATTAATCCAAATGGTTTGGGTTAATTAGACAACCTCAGACCGGATTCACTCTTCTAGTAGACGAGCGGTCAATTTTTTCTATCAAAAAATGGAGCTAGAAGAAGGGATGACTGACAAGCTGGCCTTGTAGGAGCCTTTATTTTAAATGTATTCCATTTCCCCATGGCTCCCCAAATCACTGTGTTGGAACATGATTTCCACTTCTCATTACCCAATGTTCCCAATGAGACAATCTCTCTCTTGTCCAAACTCACCTTCGATGGTGGAGGCAATACATCTGCTAAAGACCCCTATAACAAATTTTGGTGCAAATGCATCAATCATGACATCTCATATTTAAGAGTTTTATGCAGATTGTTTGCTTTTACTTTTAGAGGTTGGATTAAACATTGGTTTGAATCCTTTCCAACATGTCACACTTTTTATTGGTTTCAATTTGTAGATGAATTTCTAGATGCTTTTGAAATTTATGATTTCGATCAATTACATGAAGAATTCCATACTTGGCTAAGCAATGGCGAATCATCTTCGGAAGACTTTTTGACAAGAATCTATGACATCCTCTGTAAATTTAATCTCGATGACATGCCATTTGTATTAAATCTCCGCTATGATGCTTGCATCCCTTCCATCTAATCATATTCAATCAAAAATGAAGAACGAGTTGCAAATCCTATCACTCAATTGCGAGAAGAATTCAATCCACAGGATGAGAGGAATCTATCCGAAAACTTTGAACAAACAAGGGAGGTAGAATCTATTGACCAGGTTCTTACCAAACTGGTTTTTCCTCTGAATCATTATATTTTATGTCTTCAACCATCGCAGAAGAAGATTTGATTCTTGGTCAAGGTGAATATCATCATTCTTATAACTCTTTCTCTAATCAGTATTTGAATTCGGTTATTGAAGAAGACTTAGGTGATAAAAATGATCTTAAGCATTCTAACATCCCAATGAAACTTATTAGAGATGTAGATCTGCAATTGGAAGAAGTAACCTTATAACCTCATTTACAAACCATACCTTATCAACATGAAAGATCAGATGTTTTCCATGAAAATTTTGAATTATCTATCATACAGAAGGAAAATCTAGATAGTCATATTATGTTGAGAAATTCGTCACCAAAACATAGTAAGAGTTTTAAATAAAGTGAAGAGAAATGTCTTGATAATACCATTGTTAATTATCGTAGTTCAAGAGATTCTTTTCATGTGATTATTTCTGATTCCTTTTATTCTTTATATCATGATCTCTTCCTAGATCCTGGTGGACTTGGCACCTTACCTACAACATCCTACTCTTTTCTGCCACAATCATTTCCTTTCGATATGCCAAGATTTGATGAAATTAATTCCAAACATAACATTGATAAAGTCGGATTTGACTCTCTTTCACTTTCATCACTCACATGGGAAAAGGACATGTTGCGAGATGATTTTACACAGTTTATTGTTGAAAAAGACAATGCACTCTATCTTATGGAGATCAAACATTCTACACTACATATTCGTTCTTTGATTAGCTTGAATTTTAATGTCTATACTTCACATTTTGAAATGATCAATCTCATCAAAGGATGCATTCAAACCAATGATCTACTTGACGTCATGAATCCTCTTATGATGATTTCCCCATTGATATATTCATTTAATCAAAGTCATGGTTTGCATCCTCATTTTTCTGACAAGATCTTAGGATGGCTTGAATATTCATATATAAAAAATATTCATAACAAAGATAAAGTTGTTCTTGCTTTGTTTTTACCTAAGTATCTTGGTAGTAGGTGTGACATATTTCTTTTAGATCCTCCATGTGAAGAAATTTATCAACACTTAGAGAATTGTCAGGAGGATAGGGAATTTCAGCCTTGGATGATGGTTATTTCATTTCCTTGTAATATTGACAAGTTTTTCAAACTTACTTACACTCGCCCATGCCATTATGACCCTTATCACGACAAGATTGCACAATGGTTGGAGGATTCATACATCAAGAATTTTCGAGGGAATGGTAAGATCATGCTTACTTTGTTTCTAAATAATGATTATAAACGTAACTGTGATATATTTATGTCATTTTTTGATATATTACCATTCTTGTTAGTAATGCTTGATTTTGTTTCCATTGTAGGATTGGAGTTACTCCAATGGCTACATTGGAAACATGACTTCACGTAGTATTCTGATTTGTTTAGTAGTTAGAGTAGGTTTAGGAATAGGTTTTCTTTCAGTTTTATTCTTCACTATTTCTCCTTTTAAGTGGGTGCACCACAAGAACCATAACAAGATTATTGTCAGGGAAGTCCGCATAATCCTTTTCTCTCTGCTTTTCGTTGAATATTTCTTTTCAAAGATGCAGTATTATTGTGAAAATTTTAAATGGAATGTAAAGAGATAAATAAATTTGAATCATAAATTCAACCTTGACCCAAGGTACCATGAGTAGGATTTCTTTCACATCAAACATGATTTTTCTATTTTCTTTCAGTCTCCCAAGGGATTTTTCGCATGATGTTTTTAGATACACCTTTGTATGTATTTTGTTGTTTTGATTTCTTTGCTTTCCAATATTTCTTTGTTGTTTTGTTTTGTTTTCATTTTTAGTTCACCGGTCCTTTTGAGTCAAACATTCTCATAGTACAGTCTAGCTCAGACAAAGAGAAACAAAATTCTTCATCTCGAAAGGCTGTCAAAGGCTGTCAGAACATCTATTGTTGTCCTTCTCTGAAATTGAAGGCTGGTTAAAGGTGTCATTTTGTTTGAAAGTCAATTCCTTGGTTTCAATCTGCACTTGAAAGTATTCACGAATATCTATAAAAATTCTCTTTACATTGTCCCTACTCTTAAGAAAGAAACTCAATGATGCCTCCCTGTCGTTGAAAATTAGTTCTAGCAATAAACTGTTTCTCTGATCTTGATGAAGGTTTGCTAGAAAAATTAAAAGGCCTGTGGAAATATTAAGTTGTGTTAAAAAACTAGAATTTTCAGCGTCACCCTGCTCTTTTGAATATCTTTAAAACTATATGAGAATGTGAATAAATTCTCAGAGAGACGTGGGAAGTGTTTGTAAACCCGTCGGGACATTGAACAGGTTTTCCGGCAGCAGGTGAATGCATGCATGACGCCAAGATAACTTCCCCAGGGTACTGAACAGGCCCACTGGTAGCGAAGTGATGTCAAAAAGAAAATTCTCAGGTATAAACCTTATGTTGGCCATAAACAGCCTTCATTCTGATTTGGAATTTCTTGGGGAGGATACAGACTTTAGAGTGGGTTAATTGACATCCTTGTTGAGGCTATGGACGCCTGTTGGTAGCAGTAGCCCTGTCAACAGTCTTGGAAATTTTAACTTAAACATCATGGCTTTCTTTTGTTAATTTTGTCACCAGATTTCATTCTTTTAAATGAAAGGTATCTGAAATTGGGCTACGTCTTGTTCTTTTTAAAATATGTTCAAATAACCTTGCAGTTGTTCTTCGATTTGAAATTTTTCAGAATTCTCTAACCTGAACTAGTTCGTATTGTAGACATAACTGTTTCTCCCAGCATGTCACCATTGTTGGTAGCTCAATATGTTGTTGACTTTTTATATCAATTAATTGATCTACATAACTTCCTAACCGGAGTCATTTGTTTTTATTACTCTTCATGATGCTATTTTCAAAATGACAGTCGTGAGTTATCGCATTTTTCTTTCATGTTTCATTCATGACTCGAAGCATGAAAATTTGTGACTGTGTTACCTTTCTGTTCTAAAATGTCGTCAAAGGCAAGTTGTTCTTACAGTTTATTAATGAAATTGGTTCCTTGCTATGAAGAGTTACTCTCTTTGTTTCGATCCTTTCAACATCAAACATGCTTAGAGATTGATGGTTACATGAATCAAAGGACCCCCACGATTTTATTTTTGGTATGGTTTTGTTTGGTTCTTGGCTTTACATTTCTTTTGCTAAGTCTTGGATTTTTTGACTCACCCAAACCTTGTGATAGAACCCACAATGCACACACTCATTTCTCATTTTAATGTTTTGGTCCTAGACTTGTACTAGATGAAAACGTGGCATTATGATTTGCAGGCCGACATCATTCCCAAGACTTCCCTTGGGCTTTTCAAACCCTCTTCGCATGTGTTTCAATAAACACTCATCTAATTGTTATGAGTTTATGTTCATACACCATTCACTGTTTGAATGTCACGAGCTCGGGTTATGGATTTGGATTGTCTTTGCAACCCCTCTCTGTGTGTTGTGTCTAATTCATTACCCTTTCATCCATCATGGCTCCTATTGTGAGAGTTGAACCAAATGACATTCAAACTTTTCTCTTATATGACGATGCCAGAGAAGATTTGGAGAGAGGTGGCTGGCTCATTTTCATTAGGAAGTTTCAGGGTTTCAATTTACAGGTTTCCCGAGAATTCACTTTCTCCTTTGATGGTTGTAGAGTGAAGGTTGGTGATGTGCAACTGGAGGTTACTAAGGATTTCTTGAGTCAAGCTACAGGACTCCCTGCAAGTCCTCAAGTTTTACACTTTTCTTAGCAGAGTTTAATCTCATTTTTTTTGCATGTTGGTGACACGATTTTGCAGGAGAGATTCTGAGAAAAACGTTGGGAATTATAACAAACCCTTTAAAACCCAGAACCAAAATGAGCCGTTTTATCTTCTTTGCTATCAATTTCTCCAAAAATGGACCATTGCAGAGACATGCATCGACCTTTGGAGGTAAATTTCTCATAATTTTTGTTTCGGGTAAGATGAACGTTTATTTTATTTTATTCTGTTATAGACCTTGCTACAGTGCCCTTATCACCTACTCAGGCATGTTGTGCCTCAACCCTCTAACAATGAACCCTTGATCGATCCCAAGTTCATTGAACAGGTCTGTCAGCAGATTACACCTCCAAATGACTATGTTAAAAATGTAAAGAAACCTACAGGAAAGAGATCTAAGAGTAATATTGATATCAATTTTAAAAATAAAAGAGTTGGCAGGCTAATTTCTAAGAGACTTCGTAACAAGTCGAATTCTCATCCAAGTTCAATCAGTATGATCCAAGTCCATGAAAGCTCAGACTCTGAAATCGAGAGGTTCCTCACTGCAGAAGACTTTCAGGCATGGGAGCCACACCTTGATCGGCCCTACAATTTTGTTGACAATTTACCTCCCTATCTTAAAAGTAATCCAGAGTTTCCTGGTGTCAAATTAATTAATGAATCCACTATCAATATGGAAGGTGCTCCGGTTCAAAACCAAGTTTGTTCCCATGCAACCGTTGCACAGTCAAATTGTGAAGTCTATCTATCATGGATTGATAGAGATTATGTTGATATCCCTATCCTACAGTCACAAGTTAAGGCTTT
The DNA here is from genome assembly GCA_010110895.2 of Picea sitchensis. Classification (NCBI taxonomy): domain Eukaryota; kingdom Viridiplantae; phylum Streptophyta; class Pinopsida; order Pinales; family Pinaceae; genus Picea; species Picea sitchensis. The sequence goes on along the minus strand of SNQJ01S0026788.1, from coordinate 99,679 downwards.
AAAGAATCAGATTGATGTTTTAATGAGCGAAAACCAAAGACTCGAATCTGTTATTCAAGGAAAAGGAAAGCGTATAAAGACAACAGACAACATAGTATTTAAAAATGTGTAGGATGCAATAGCCATTGTGAATTCCAAGGTTACCTGATATGATTTGATTTCATTAGTTGGAGGTATGATTCTTCATTTTAAAATATGATTATATTGTTAAAATTAGGTTGTTTTATTTGGATTTCATTTACTATAATAACTAGCTATAGAATCACAAGATTCTGTATCGAGTTATGTTAATTCAAATTGTGTAAAGTAGTGGTTGAAAATGTATCTAAAATATTCCTATTTTCCTTTTCTTTCAGGATATTCAACAACCCATATATGAGGCATCCCTGAGACCTTACAGTCATGCATTTTGTATGAACATAAATGAACTGTTATTAGTTCTGGAGGATTTAGTAGAATTAGGGTGGTTGCATCCCCATTTATTTTTGAAATAAATATTTGATCTCAGGAATAAAAACAATTATCTTTCGTGAGGCCTTTATAAACCTATCATTTTATAAATAGAGGCATCTTGGCCTCGGGCTGAAATATGGACAATTACACACAGACTTGAATGGAACATAATGCATATTACAACTTTAGCTTTTGTGTATGATGTCTTAGTTTAAGTTCTTTTTATCTCGATGTGATAGTAGATGGTGATAACTTTTGTCTTCATGATTTATTATGAGTTGAGATAATTCATTTTTATATGTTGTCCATATGTCATGTTTTAGATACAATATAGGGTGATCATCGATTCAATTCAAATTATGAGATTTATCTCTAATTTTCTGTTGAATGTTTAAATACAAGTTCTTACAAGAACATTTATCTCACTGTAGTTACTTGTAAATCATAAGATCACTGTGATTGTCTCCATTATACGTTTTGTTATCAAAACTCAGTGTCCACCATATTGTTTCGCATTTATTCGAAGCAATCTTAAGATTCGTTGCAGGTTTACTTCTCGGATAAGATGACTGGATATTCTATATTGTACAGACGTTGGATGCATTAATATGTTAGTCTGTTATTTATTTTATTTGCTTGCTTATTATAGAAGTTTTTATATATAGTATAATTTTCACTATCTATATCTTTTTGTTTAATTAAGTAGTTTAATATTTGATTTTATGAATGCATACAAACAAAAAACAAATAGTATTTTCCCTTTCTTTATTACTGTCATTAAGAACCATTTTACATTTGATTTTTATGAGTTCAGATTAAAACTCGTGATTTATACATATTGTATATATGATAAATAGAACTACTATATAAATATTATTTAGACAAACTATATATATATTTAGATGTACATATATATATTTTAGTGATTATTATTCAGTAATTTATTGCATTTTTTTTAGTTATTTTTCTCTTTCCTTAGGACTTTAGATTGGCCAACGGAGCCATTAAACCCATCAGAGTGAATTAATCCAAACGGCTTGGGTTAATTAGACAAGCTCAGATAGGATTCACTCTTCCAGTTGAAGAGCGGTCAATTTCGCCCATCAATAAGTCCATAATTCAAAACGAAATCACAATTTACCATAACTAGATCACTTGCATAAAAGTGCCTCAAAGAGTAAGTCAATAAAAATATGTTGAACAGACTAGAATGTTACACTTTGTATCCTATTACCTGGATAGAGACCTCACAACCAAGATCATTGCTTCTTTTATGCTATCATCGAGCTCTGCATTCAATCATGGATGAATTCCTTTAAATATTGCACGAAGAATTTGCTGCTTAATACAAACTCTGTCTTGAAGAATTTGTTGCTTACTACAAACTCTATCTTGAATGGGCATTCATCTTTCATTAATCATTTGTGTTCCTACTAATATAAACTTATGTATTTTTATACACAGGTGGATCTACCTCACGGATTCCAAGAAAGAACCCTCTGTCAGGAGTTGGAAAAATTACCCCAAGAGCTACGACATGTCTACACTCATGTTTTCAAACTGGAGAACCAAACGTAAACTATGTGTCGCTACCAACTCAAGGATGCCAATGGTTTCTTAATATATTTACTCTTAACCCACATCGCCGTGAAGTCTAGTACGATTGAAATAAGTTCGTTACAATTTATAAGGGTTTTACTCATACATGTACAGACTTATTTAAAGGTCTTTTACCTAACCTCTATGCAAACTCATTCTATAATAGTTTACTCCATACTTGATATCATAGGGTTAATAGTCGACCCTACTTGTGGAGTTTCGACCTATTAAAACTTACATATATTTTGGATTGGTTGTTATATTATGGCCCTCTTTCTTGTTTTGTATATGAGTTATGAATACTACCTATGTTTATAATATTTATGTGGTAGTTTTCTTTTATTTTCTATGTGGATAATTCTATGTAATAGATAAAGTTGATTTTGTAGCCACAAAATACTTAATACATAAGTTACTGTTCATTTTGGTTACACACAATAGTTATGTTCCATTTATTTCTAATCATTGATAATAATTAAAAATCTAACCTATAGTTACAAATATTATAGTTACAAATATTATGCATGTTATTTTTATTCTATCTATTTAACAAGAAATTTGATTTGTTAAAAAATTATACAGTAATTATTCTTGCAATTATTCTTGCAGAACTTCTAAAATTCTCTTTTATTTCAACTTTATTATAGATCAACTTTAAACAATAAATATTTCCCTACTATGGTTTCAAGTTTCATTCAAATGTTATTTCTGTTAGTTTATTTCTATGTTATATACAAACAAAAATATTGAAAGATGAGTGCTTAAGCATTCTCTATAAATATTAACAGTGATAAATTGGATAAGAATTCTCTCGTTGTTTATTCTTCCAAATTTTAATTTTATAATAATAATTTCTCTAGAAATATACTAGTAAGAACATATTCAAAGATAGTAAAGATTAGCATCCAACTAGTTGGAAAGTGATTTCATCAACTAACTGTAACTATTTCAGCTAACAATTCTAAAGAAATAAAACAACCAAGTTAAATAAACATATATGAACCACAAGGATTTAATGAGACAAATTGAAGAGAAATTCCAAATCCTCGCAACCATAGACCATAGAAGCCATATATTGTTATCTCTTGTCTCCCCTGAGCCAAATACTATATTCCACATGAAAATGAAAATTTTGAGAACCTTCTCCACGTAATTTTCATAACTTATTTCTTTCTTAGAACCACCAAGATCTAAAATTTGCACAAGTACTCAACATCATCATGTTTACACCATACTTGTTTTTCTTCCCTCTTTTTTTACCAAGCAAAGAATAATGATAGATTGCCTAGGTCTTTTTCTCCTTTTCTAGTTAGCCTCCTCCCTAATTCTTGGGAGACTTGGCCTAACTTCTTGCTAGCTTGTTTCCTAACATCCCACACTCTTGGGGGTAGATTTACACTTTTACTCATGGACAACATTTACTTTTACCCTAGTCGTTTCTATCGTTTTTTCACTTTTCCCATGTAATAAATAATTCCTCTTATCATAGCTGGGTTCTCTCCCAAATTTATCTCAAATAATTTTTTTTAAATAAAATAAAATAAAAATAATATTTACATAAATATTATTCACAATAAATTATATATGATGATCACAATGTTAATCCTAATTTTATCCAATGTCATAACACAATATTCACATTCACTTAAAATTACTCAAATATTTAAATTGGAGGGATGCTACAACGCTAGTTTCCATATATGGCCTATAAACATGTGTTTGCTTTACATGACAACTTTTCTCATTCTATCATCATCGATGCAACCATCCTCTCACTTGGGGAAAATTCATATGGGAATAGCTGGGTTCTCTCCCAAATTTATCTCAAATAATTTTTTTTAAATAAAATAAAATAAAAATAATATTTACATAAATATTATTCACAATAAATTATATATGATGATCACAATGTTAATCCTAATTTTATCCGATGTCATAACACAATATTCACATTCACTTAAAATTACTCAAATATTTAAATTGGAGGGATGCTACAACACTAGTTTCCATATATGGCCTATAAACATGTGTTTGCTTTACATGACAACTTTTCTCATTCTATCATCATCGATGCAACCATCCTCTCACTTGGGGAAAATTCATATGGGAATAGAGAAAAGGATAAACATATCTACAAGGGAATATATTTCATATCAATCTTGGATGCGTTGACACTCTGATGACAGTTGGGGATTGTATGACATCTAGTGAGACTGTTGGAATCATGGTCTGGTACATTTTGAACCATTCCATGTTATTGAATAAAACCAGGAGTCGTGTTCCATGAATGCGTATTCATGGGAAACACAATATATTTGTATATTAGGCTATGCACACAGAATCTTGTCAACCCTTTAGCCGTCGCCATCTAGACAAGTCAAGTTTCTTTATAATGAATTCAAAAAACATGGACAACCCAACTTGTAAGACCATTGTTATTGTGAAATTCCTAGACGATGGCCCTCTTGACCTAGGACTCCATCCCAGAGCATCCAACCAACCATATTCGATACATACGTGAGGAAAACATTTTCATTAGCACATAACAAAATTAATGTCTCTCTGAAATACCATGATCTCAATTCCAAGGAGAGAGGAGCATTCAACAATCATCCTTAAGATGCAAGAGTAACAACTGTTGGTTTTGGGTACATTGCACTAGGAGGGTGGAGCATGAGGAAAGGACGTTGGATTTCCTTCCATTGATTGTAAGCATAAGTCGAACCATGACCCACTACAAGTCGATGGTAGGTTATTGAAGTCACATTCCAGTTCAGGTTACTCAAAGAAAATCCAATGTTCTCATTCAAATATTGCTCCAAAAGCATTTTTTAATCATTGGATGCTCTCATATCAATGATTTTAGTGGAAATAAAATCAAATTGCGAAGAGAAACAAGGAAGAAAGCAACTAGACATTCCTAGGAAGTGAAAAGATAATAATTTATTGTTCACTCTTATTCCCTTATTCCCTGTCATTTTATATAAGTTAGTTGAATTTTGTCCTAAGTTGATCATTTATTTTCATTTGATTTCTAATGATGTTATGAAATCGAGTGTGATCATCCATTCTAATGGGTTTTCATTTTATTTCTAATGATGTTATGAAATCGAGTGTGATCATCCATTCTAATGGGTTTTGGGACTTGAAGGCAATCCAATGTTCAAATCCAACTATTGCTACATGGCCATTTTTTAATTGTTGCATGATACCACATCCAATCGTTTCTATGGGAAGAAAAGAAGACTTTGAACATAAACAAAAGACAAGAAAGAAATCAAGTAGACACTTCCAAGCACTGAAAAGCTAGAAGTCAACCTGTCATCAAAGAGAACAACCGATGTGCCAGCTGCATGAGTTATAGTAAACATAAAGCAACAAGCTTTGTAACGGGTGTCGGTTCTTCTGTTGTTATTTTTCAATGTTATTCACTATCATTTACTATTGTTCGTCTTCTATTGTAATGAGTTTTGGGAGAACTTTACTTGCACGACAATCTATCACTTGTCTGAGTCCTAATTCTTTTGCATATGTTATGAAATGCATGCGTTGTTTTGTATAGACTGAGCTGATATTTTCTGCTATAAAAATATTCTTTGGGCCCTAAAATTTTGTTGTTACATACATGAATGTTAAAAGTATTTTAGATGAAAACTTTTCAATGCATAAATCCACCAGCACTTAAAATAACTTTATATGGATAAGAATAAAAATTAGTAAAGTCTATATCTATACATAATTTACGGGGAGTTACAATAAAGAGTTAATATGTATAATAATAATAAAAACTAGTAAATGGTATATACACATATAGTTTCTTCTTACAACATTAAACTTTTCCTGTAGCTTTATCACTCCAAATAAATAATTATATCAAATAGAATATTAATTAAATAAATCGTCCACGTTTCTATAATTTTGTCCATGCATAAATTACACAAATTGTATGATTGAGGACCCAATCCGATACATGAGGGTTTTGGGGGACCGAGGTACTGTTGCAATACTGACACATGTTGAGTCAGTATTGAAAATTATGTATTATTCAGAATTTATTTACTCATGTACTATTTCCCAACTATTATTAATGAACAATTAATCGTGCAATTCATAATACACGGATATTTAATGTGAAAATACAAAATCGGAGGAAACCACATAAATTTCTCTCTATATAAAAATTGTTAGAAACATCTTACATTAGGCACCAATATGCAATAGTCATTTCAATATACCATTCTGCATGGGACACCAATATCCTTGTTGAGATTCAACTTAACTTATGGCCACCAACATACAAAATTTGTTTACATGTGCGAACTTGTAGCACACACCAATCTCTTTCTTTGCTCCTACCTGCCACACTGAAGAACTTTGTAATTTGTAGTTTTATTTTAAAATATTTTTCCAGCATGCCTCATCCTTCACGTCATTGTAGCTCAGATAATTTTCATCATTTCATACCTCACACTCTTTGTTCTTCAGTTTCACTTTCATACTTTTATCTGCCATTCAATTGAGGGGACAAATTCTTCAAGCATCACCAGTCCATCGACCCACTGGGGCTTGAACTATGTACCTCTCCTCCATTTCATGATATCGAGTATATGACATGATTGATAACCATCGATATGATTCCTTGGTTAATCTCAATTGTACTATCACACTTTCATATCTCCATATAAATCACACTTAACTTGATTAATACATCTTTAACACTATCCTGCATCCTTTAACAAATTTTTCCACACAATGGGTTCATGGATTTTGCTTAATACCTCCAAGAATTATGACTGAGTTCCCTTCTGCTAGACACTTCTCGATTCACTTGGATCTTAGTATGACCCATGACAGTCAACACACATTGTGTTATGCTTTGAAGAAATTTTGACCTTTCATTTGACTTTTATCCACCAAAGCACACACCTCGTTAACAAACAATCTCTATACTTATTTTCTAGATAAATAAATCTACGGTTCATATTTATTGTGCACAACCATTTTCATTTAAATTATAAATATGTGTTATCCCCTCAATGGCCGCAAATAACAATTTTCACACTTTAAATGTCAATACATTCAAATCACTTTAAACAATATTTATTTCATTATCATCATAATAATAAAAAAAAAAATTTGTGGTAATAAGATCTAATTGTACTTTTATATTTACCATTAAAATATCTAATTACAACCATATATTTACCATTCAACATATCTATCATGGAAAATATTGAATGCTCATAAAAAAAAATCAACAAAAATCACTCACTAGTTTTACTTAAACATATCAAGGAAAATATTGAATGCTCATAAAAAAAAATCAACAAAAATCACTCACTAGTTTTACTTAAACATATCAAAAGCAAGCAGTTAACTATAGTAATTGATCCAATGAGATACATGAATACCATAAAATTCAATGACACTTAAATCCTGACATGGGTACCCTATATAAATAAACAAGTTGAGTCATGTAAAAAACCCTATGTTATGTCATATAAATACATGAGAAATAATATGATTTTTTTTTTAAACATTAATAGGCATCATTAGAACAAGAGAAACATGACAATAACATACTTCAGTCAATTGCAGTCAAATTCATGATATTAACATATATCATTAAAACACATTATGCTTCTCTCAATTCATTTGCACACTATATTTAGATACTACTTAAACCGTGAAGGAGTCTTTCACTTCACATAAAATGAAATACAACTACCCACCCAACCTGACATGCAAGGTTAGGACTTCCAAGACACAAAATCAATGCTCAAGTCTAGGATTCTTCAGATTGATCTTAAACATTTAACGTCTCAATACTAGAAATTGTTCTGAGGAACAAGGAAGTGTCTAATTCCCATAATCTCATTTCATTCCAAAGATTTTTAATATACAAACAATGTTCTTAACTACCCTTTTGTAAATAGAGAAAATATGGTAGCCTGGTTACTTCATCAAACATCATTGTATGTTATTTCAATACCTTATCACCTTACTCATTAAGGATAGGAAGTCATTCGAGAAAGGCCAAGACAATAATATTAAACATAAAAAAAAATCATTTTAACCTACAATCCACCATTTATGACAAATTTGAATCACTTAGATATAGTGAAGAATTAATCTATAACTCGGAGAGAGAGTTTGTTCTAAAAAGGAGTTTAAGTTATGAAAGAAGTCTGAAGATTATCTTATAGTAACAGAGTACAACACCTCTAGAGTCAATTCAAGGAGTGCGTATATGGCTCCTTGAAGTCCCCAAGTTCAAAAGACAAGGTACCTGAGGTGCACAGAGACCATCTGAAGTCAAGCAGAGGTAAAAAATTTCAGAAGTACAAGCTCAGGAGAGACAATGTGAACATACACATGAGAGGAAAAAGTACACAGTCAACAATTAGAATCTAAAGCTCAAGAGGGATGCGTTAAGAGCATTGGAGTTGAAATAAAGGAAAAGCTTAAAAGTGATAGGGGTGCAGGGTTAAATGAGGGATCAAGACAATAGAACTAGAAGGAAGATACAATAGTCGTTAGATCTGTTGATACTGAGAGGGGGGTGAATCAGTATCAAATACAATTTAAAAACCTTTTTCAACTTATACTTAAACCATTCAATTATATCCAATGAGAAATGAGCAATAGTATAAAAGTTACACCAATACACCACAATACACCATGCACAATATATGAGAACTAATCGATAGTTTTTGTTCAAGGGAAGTAATGACTTCCAAAGGTAGCTACAGCTTCCAAATGTCGAGGGAGGGATAAACCTGCAACAAGAGATACAATCTCAATATCAATAGATATTTGAACTCTCTATCATTACTTGCCAGCTACCAAAGAATATATGAGATATAATAAAACTTTTACATTAAATCATCACCATCAACCAATCATCCCATGAACACGATAATGCTTTACGAGACTTCTTCAATTTTGCAATTATTCAATTCTTGGAGTACTATATGATCCCTATAGATAATGTTACTCAATGTATTCTCTGAAACTCCCTCTAATTTTTCACTCCCTTAGATCCTCCCAAAGAGGTTATAGAAAGAATGGTGAACTTTATTCAATTTTGAGTGCGGTGAAGACCAGCAGCACAATGCCCTCAATACAACATCGATTAGGAAACTCACACAAGAAACTACAGTCGTTACTCTTTCCAATGGAAGTGGTCACTACATTTAGAGCCTGTATGAAAAATTTGCTGAGTTGTTTTAGGTACTGTTTATTGACTAGTTTAGGGACTAGTCACAAACCTTATATTCCTGGAGTGTATCTCCATAATTAGAGAATCAAGAGATGAAAGTACACCAGAGGTACCTTGTTATGCCTTATCCAATACCATAGCGATTTCACCATCTGAATCGTTATAGAAAAAAGGTATTACTAACAAAAATGTTAAGATGATAGAAAATAACTTATTACCTTAGAACACATCACCAAAGACTTCATCCTCCCTTGAAATATGGCTTCTTTTACTTCTTCTTCCCTCTGAAATTCGACTTGTATAAAATGAATGTATAATGATATTTATTTATACCATTTATGTCACTAAGTTTTAACATTAGGGTCGAACGACAATTTCTTATTTTGTAATTATTTTCTTTAATTATTTTAAGACCTACATGTACTTCCTTTTTTCAATTAACTTTGTCATATTCAAAATTCATTTCTCCTCAACCATGAGGGATCCATGTGAGATACCACATACTGCTTTGGAAATATGTGTACTATCCATTCATGAGTGTTGCATATGCATGTGCATTTTCTTCATGTCAAATACCTTTATCAATCTTACGATCCAAAGAGCCCATATTTTGGGGTTGACATCAATGAGAACAAATAAAATCTTCCAACAATCTCCCCCCTTTGTCATTGATGGCAGCCTCATACTTCTATCATCATGATCTAATTTCTCTCCCCTTGACATCAATGGAAAAGGGCATGGTTTCTCTCCAGGTTTAATGGAAAAATGTAACCTTCTTCTTCAGGTGCTCCCCACGAACATGGCATAGCAATACTTCATCCTTATTTGGCTGGTCTACGGGACTTTTTCTTCCCCTTGAAATTATTTTGTGGCTTACATCTTCTCTCTCTTATTCATGTATAGTATGTGGCCCATATGTTTTTTGGTCTTCTTGTTGCGGTTGCAGCCAATCTTCCTAAGTTATTCTCTCTGAACATTTTAAGGTCCAAGCAGTAAAGAGTGTATCCTTAGATGCATATTTTCTTGACACTAAGGAGATTATGCTTCAGATCTTCCACCAATAAGACTTTTCCTTCTTCTACATTTTCGCGCTGAAGCTTTTGCAATTCCTTTTCCAAAATATTTTGGTGGTGGTCATCTCCAAATGAAACATTCGTACCCTTTCTCTTCAATTTTGTGGAATTTGCTTTGGTCTTTGGTCATATGAGATGAGCATCCATTGTCTATTAACCATTCATATTCTTCTTTGCATTCTTTGCTTGACTAATGTTATTCAAAAAATTTCATTGTGTGGGTTTCTTTCCTTTTCCGTAAGCGTAGTTGGTCATGGAAGTATTTGTATATAGTTATCTTCCTTCATCTCTGCAATCTAGGTGCTTTGTGACCAAGATTGTACACTTGTAACATACAATATTTTGATCCATTAATGGGTCAAATGGATTATAATTTCTATTGAAGAGTTCCTAGACATTTCATATCTACTATTTTCACCATTCATGTAGCTTGCATAGTTTTTCCTTTTCATTGATTCTACAATTGATTGTCTTGTGTCCAAGAATTTCCACAAGTATAACAATGTCCAGAAAAGTACGATACTTGGGTGTAAGTGATCTTCTTTGTGGTGGTGTGGTCCATTTGGGTTCACGATCTATTCTTGTATAGTTTCCTTCCCTTGGGTGCTTTCATACCTGATGGGAGGATCTTCTTGATGTCTCATTCATTGATTATATTTTCTATCTTGTTGCGATTTCAGCTCATTAGGGTGTTGGTTTCATCATTTTCAGCTTCCTTCTCTTGTTATGTTGTCTTCAAAACTGTCATTGTATCCTAGTAATGTCTTGTCATTTGGATATCTTTGACTCCTAAGGGATCTCATCTAATTTTAGGTGCTTTTGAACTTCTTCAACCTTTTGTTGTCATTAGTAGCTCCTTTTGTGTGATCCAATTACGCTTTCAATTTCTCATAATCTTCTAATTTTTTCCTTCAAGCTATTAATGGTCTTTTCAAGTTTGAAATTATCTTCTTCACAACTACTCAATTCACCTTTTTAGTATTATGTTTGTGTTTCTAAGCTTGCTATTTTAGGTTTCAACATGCTTCAACTTTTTCAATATTCTCATCTTGCTTTCCTCTGCATTGTCTTTGTATCCAAAAAAAGGAATCAAGGTTGGTTTCTTCATCCCAGATCTTCTTCTAAATGATTTCTTCTTCTTTAGACTTCTTATGATCATCATCCACGGGTTTCTTGGGTTATGAAGGACTTCCTCCCTCCATTATCTTCTTCATCTCTCTCATCTAAGGATATGTCATCATCATGAGTAGAAGATCTTTTGTGTTGAGACTTCTCTTTTTTATAGTAGCAGGTTTTCAATATTATGTCCTATTCTACCATAATTAGAAGCATTTGAGGGAGACTTACCTTTTGTATCTTCCACTTCCCTTACGGAACAGCCTTACGAATTTGTTATTTCTTCATCAAGGTCATTATTCATGTCTTTTGTCTTATTTATGGCTTTAAAGTTCTTCATTGTTTGGCTGGTCACTTTCTATACACATTTCTCATTTCATATGCCATAAGAGTCTCTTGTTCATCCATTGTCATTTTGGTCAAGTCCCTAGTTTCTTGATGGTGGAACCTTAGCATCATACTTCAAGAAAGTGATCTCAACACTTTTTTTACAATAAAGGATTCATCAAGCTCTTCACATAATCCTATGATAGCATTAGCTGCTTCATCAAATCTAGGAATATAGGTTGCAATATCTTCCCTTTCATTCATCTTCAAATTTTCAAATTCTTCTCTATGTCTTTGAATCTTGACCTACTTAACTTTTAGATCACCTTATTGGGTATTTTGATTTTGTCCTATACCTCTTTAGCATTGTTGCATCCCATCACTTTGCTAGCAATGGTTGGTCAATGATCCTAGAATAACATGTATGGATTTTTGAATTACAACTCATAAGCCTCTTCTCGTTTGGATTGGATTTGGAGCATTATTTGGGATTACATAGCCATTCTTGGCGAGGTACCAAATGTCTACTCCCAAAGGCGTTAGGTAATTTTTCACTCTATCACTTCAATATTCTAATTTATTCCATCAAATTTTTTGAATCCCATTTGAAATGTGCTAATGGTCATCCATTTCTACTCAGAATTTTCCTTCAGGTGGTTAAATTATTCACGAGAAGACAGCACGCTCACGATGCCAATGTTGTATTATTGAGGAGGGGGTGAATCAATATCAGAATTACAATTTAAAAACATTTTCAACTTATAGTTAAAACCATTCAATTATATCCAATGAGAAATGAGCAATGGTATAAGAGTTACATATTACCACAATACACCATGCAATATATGAGAAATAATCAATAGTTTTTTGTTCCAGGGAAGTAATGAATTCCAAAAGGTATCTGACTTCAAATGTAAAGGGAGGATAAACCTCAGAGGAAGATACAATCCTCCAATATCAAGAGATATTTGAACTCTCTATCCTTGCCTTCCTTCCACCAAGAATATATGAGGAGATAATAAAAACTTTACATTAAATCAACACCATCTACCATCATCACTAGAACTTGATAATGTTTTTGAGACTTCTTCAATTTTGCAATTATTCAATTCTGGAAATTACTCTAGATCCACGTAGATAATGTTAGTCAAGTAATTCTCTGAAAATCCTCTAATTTTCACTCCTTGAATCCTCCCCAAAGGGTTATAGAGAGATGGTGAGACTTTGTTCAATTAGAAGCTGTTCAAAGACCAAACTTGTGCAACATACACTCATAATTTAACATATGATTCTGAAACTCTCGTACAAGAAATTAAAGTCCGTACTGTTTCCAATTGAAGTGGTCCCACTACATTTGAGTCTGTATGAAAAGGGTATGGTGTTTTGAACACTGTTTATTGACTAGTTTAGGGACTGGTCACAAAACCCTATATTTCATAGGTGTATCTCCATGAATTACATAAGAGAGAATCAAGAGCTTAAATTTTTAAAAAGGGTACCTTGATATGTCTTCTCAATACCATGCTTGATTTCACCATCACGAATGGGTTATAGAAAAAAATTATAGCAAAATGGTGAGATGACATGTAAAAAAAACATGCAACAGAACCCATCACCAAAAGACTTCATCCTCCCTTGAAATCCATTATTTTACTTCTTCTTCCCCTCTGAAATTTGACTTGTATCAAATGAATGTATAATGATATTTATTTATACCATTTATGTAACTTCGTTTTAACAGTGGGGCCGGTGACACTTTCTTATTTTGTAATTACATTTTCTTTAATTATTTCCAGGGCCTACATGTACTTCCCTTTTCAATTCACTTTGTCATCTTCAAAATCATTTCTCAACCATGAGGAACTATGTGACATCACCACATACCACACGAAACAACATGATGTATACTATCCATTCATGGGTGTTGTATATGCATGTGCATTTCCTTCATGTCAAAATACCTATATCAATCTTAGGTCCAAAACCCAGCATTAGGGTTGACATCAATGACAACAATCAATCTTCCAACAAGATCTGGGAGTTGCAGAGGAGGGTCATTGGATCAACATATGATTAATTCTTAGATCTTTCAATTTGATAGAACGCCACTCTGGGAGAGTATGTCACTCTGGGATATTTGAATCCAAAGTAAACACATTTCTTCCATTCATGGGTGTTGTATATGCATGTGCATTTTCCTTCATGTCCAAATACCTTTATCAATCTTGCGGTCCAAAACCCATGACTAGGGTTGACATCAATGACAACAATCAATCTTCCAACAAGATCTGGGAGTTGCAGAGGAGGGTCATTGGATCAACATATGATTAATTCTTAGATCTTTCAATTTGATAGAACGCCACTCTGGGAGAGTATGTCACTCTGGGATATTTGAATCCAAAGTAAACACGGTTCTTCGAAGAGTCAGATCTTCAAAATCATTTCTAGTCGTATATCAGAGAAAGGTATAGGGACCATTGATCTCCAAGTTAAACAAGATTTGTCTCTCTGTTTAAGTTAAATGTAAGGATTAAATACTGTGAAGACCTCAAATTTCCAAAATTTTGGAGCAAAGGAGATCTATATATCTCAAGAACAACTAGGACCATTAGATATTCAAGTATGAGTCCTTTGGAGGGTTGGAAATTTGACACTCTTGGGGAATTTCATTGATGGTTACAAAAATGTGATCATCCCAGAGTTTCCAACTCCATAGGGGATCTCCACCATAGAAACTCAAGTGAGGAGAAGCTCCACTCACTGTTAGATTAAGCGGTTAAAAGTCAATGAAGGAGAGCGGTAGGGAAGGGTAACCTACAACTGTTAGTTAACTCATCTCACAATCGACTTCGGCCAGTTAAAACTTCCATAGAAAAGGATTTGAGTTATAAAACCCTCTCGAGAGCTAGTGTTACAAAGCCGTGAATAGCGCCCCTTTGGATTAGCTCTAGGTTTTGGCTCTTGGTCATAAGCATAGCTAGGTTTTAAGAAAAAGGGTTTAATACAAGTAAATAAAAACTCTCGGAAACCCTTGTATGGGCATCATGGGATCCCACCCATTTACGTTCACATAACAAATTTCATGGGTTCCTCACTACTAAAGTCTTCGGATTAACCAAGATTCAATAAAGATAGCAGTAAATTTGGATTCAACAAAAATTCATCGGGGACTTACCCTTTGACAGAAAATAAATATCATTAAATTCATCACGAAGTCACAACTTCAGATCTAGTGCTCATTTAAACACATAATTCATCATAATAAATTTTTTGGATTTAAAATGAATTTCAAGAAGAAACTCATGAAAAAATTGAAATGAACCTAGTGAGGGGCCATCACATGGCACCCACTAATAGGTTAGTTGATTAAAATTGGTATGGAGTCTATGAGTGTCGAACCCAGGACCTGTGATAGTGGAAATGACTTGGCAAGGGTCGGGCTACCAGCCCTCCCATGTGAGTTTCTTAACCATATAGTTCTAAACTATTATTTAATATTGTGTAAGGTTTCTTTGCAGGCAGAAAAGGGTCGGGGCTTATCCTTATCCCTGGTCATATATTTTAACCACTCCTAATATGACCTTTACGACAGACTTTCCAACACAGCAGGCGTGGGGGTTTCAAATGTTTATCCCATGATCAAACCACCCTCCAACATATGACCCTTACACACGAAGGTACCAATGGTTAGGCCAAATCGGTGCTTAAATTGTATTCGACGCTTAGACACATGGGCCATGTGACTACTACCTTCGTCAAAAAAGGTTCCAAGTCCTAACTATTCGACAATTAACCACAATTTGTGGAATGCATGTAGTGTTGGGTTTTGGGCACGAGAAATGCTCGTAGTCTAGGTTAGTCACACACATGTGTGTTTTGGCGAGCAAAGACAACAAAGAATTGGGAGAAACTTCTAGGAAGTGTTTCATATTCAGGTTTTGGCCAAACCAAGTGCAGGAAGAGCCCAACTAGGGGTTTTTGGACATTATGGAGCCATTGAAGCCATCTAATTTTCATTATGAGAATTGTAAATCATTAATTTTGACACTTTTAGAATTAATGAAAATGATCCATTGGAAGTTGCACCAGGAGATGTAGCCCAAGAGAGGGGTGAATTCCTTTATCATTTTGTTGTGTTAATGTGTTTATTTTGATGGTTGTTTATTACTATTTATGTCTCTCATTATTAAGTAAAAATTCATTAAGTTTTATGTGTTTGTAACTTGATAATATTACCCAAACACATACGATTTCACTTGAAATTTTAAAAAGACTCTATCCTTTTCATTTTCAGATCAAGTTGGTATCAGAGCATAGGTTTTTGAAGGTTTATTTTTTTTAAGTATTTGTTTTCTGATTATTACAAGGTTGAATCTCGCAAGAGGAGCAGGTTAACTTCTAGAACCAAGTTCTCAACTTTCAAGAAGGAGAACTACACAATCACCTCAATATTCAAAGAGATATTCACCAAGTATGTCTCATGAGGAGAGTCATGAAACTCTTACTTCAAAGGATGAAACCTTTAGAAAATCTTTCTATGATATGACATAAATGGTGAAAGTTTTATTTGAAGAAAGAAATCCAAGTTTGCAAGTCAAAATATCAAATCCTCCAAAGGGAAATGAAGATAGTGGTGATAGAACTCCAAAAATAAATGGAGGGAATGGTGATACTCCTCCTCCTTCACCTCCATATTCCACCTCTTCTACCATTTCAAAACCATATCCAAATTCTCCAAAAGAATATGGTAAAATTCCTCCACAAACTCCTTTGCTGAAGATTGCTATTAAGTTTGAATTGCCTATGTACAATGGAGAGGTAAATGAGGAGAAATTCGATAACTGGATTCATCAAATTAAAGTCTATTGTAGGATACAAAGAATCAAATATTATGAAACTAAGATTCATCTTGCTTCTCTTATATTGGAAAGTTCAGCACTGATTTGGTGGGAAGCCAAAACTCAAGAGGACATGAAGAAACATGGTAAAATGTTATCCTCTTGGAATTATTTTATTGTTTCACTTAAAAGGAAATTTTATCCATTATCATACATGTAGAAAGCTATTATGGATTGGCAAAACTTTAGACAATCTAAAGGGAAAAGTGTGCAAATCTACAATCAAGAATTTAGAATAAGAGCTTTGATTTTGGTTATATATTTATCTTCTCAGGGAACTTTACTCAAATACATTGGATGATTTCATAGATACTTGAGGAACAAAATACTTGTATTTAACCATACATGTATAGATGAAGTTTGTGTGCATGCAACTCATTTAAAAGGAAGAGGGAGGAATGAACCTCAAGAGGGCAAGAAGAAGCCTTTTGTTAAGTGAAGCAAGGGAAAAAGGAAATTCAAAGGAAATGGAAGAAAGAATGATTCAATCAATAAAGAGGGAGACAAACTCTCATGTAAACATTTCTCAAAGGTTGGCCATGATGAATACCATTTTTTGAAACTTCGTCTTAAATTGAGACCCAGAAAGTTCAGCCATAAGGGGAAACCAAAGACTGTTGCAACTACACAACATGATTTAGGTTCTAATTCGGGAGATGAAACAAAAACTAAACCCATGGGTTTTCAACATAAGTATTTTATTGCAAGTACTAGTTATTCAATTAGTAGTAGCCTCAATGAAACTCAACATGAAAAATAAAGAATACATATTTTCCACATAAGGGTTATTTCAAAGCATACCAATATATCTACTCTTTTTTATATTGGATCTCAAGAAAACCTCATATCTAAAGACATTGTCAAGAAATTAAAATTGGAAACTACACCACATCCTAAAACTTACCCTCTAGAATGGATATGTGACAATACCAAATTGCATGTGACAAGAATGTGTAAACTTAGATTTTCCATCACTGGAAACTTTATAGATGAGGTATAGTTTGATGTTATTCCATTGGATATTTGTGGTATTGTGGTGGGAAGGCCATATTTATATGATATTAGATCCATCTTTCAGCATCATGAAAATAAGTATCATTTGTTTAAAAATGGAGTTGATAACATTGTTAGAAAACATACAAAGAAGATGAAATTTTCACTTGTAAATGATGGACAAATGAAGAGATTAGTCAATGCTAGTAATAATTTTGTCTTCTTGATGATCAAACCCAAAGAAAATGTTGAAAAAGAAGCTTTCCAAGGTTGTGATACAAAGTTGAAATATGATTCATATGATGTTGTTAACCAATATGATGAGATGTTTTAGGAAAAAAAAGAATTGCCTCCAAAAAGGCCTATCCAATATGAGATACAACTACAACAAGATTTTCCTCTTCCAAACATTGGTATGTACAAGATGTCAGTCATGGAGAATGATGAATTTAAAAAACAAATCCAAGAGTTTCTTGACAAAGGGGTCATCATGCCAAGAACATATCCATGTGGGTCACAAATTGTTTTAGAGCCAAATAAAGATGGTACATGGTGCATGTGTGTGGATTTCAGGGCCTTAAACAAGATTATGGTAAAGAATCAATATCCTCTTCCTAGAATTGATGACTTTATTGATCAATTGAAAGATGCTAAGTGTTTTAATAAGTTGGATTTGAGAATTGGATATCATCGTATTAGGATTGTTGAAGGAGACACATGGACTAATACTTTCAAAACAAGGCCAGGTTTGTTTGAATGGATGGTAATGCCATTTGGGCTTTATAATGCTCCTGCTACATTCATGAGAGTCATGAATGATGTTTTAAGTCCTTTTCTTGATGATTGTGTGATTGTCTACTTGGATGTCATTTTGATATTTATCAAATCTCGCGAAGAGCATTGTATGCATGTAAAGAAAGTTTTGGATGTCTTAAAGAAAGAATTTTGTTTTTTGAAGATATCTAAATGTGAGTTTGGAAATACCTCACTTGTTTACTTGGGAAATATTGTTGGAGGAGGAGAAATGAAAAATGATCCTTCCAAGTTCAAAGCCATTTTGGGTTGGCCCAAGCCCAACAATGTGATAGCGGTAAGAAGATTTTTGGGAGCATCCCAATATTGGAGAAAGTTTATTGCTAACTTCTCTTCAATTGCAACTCCATTACATGTTGTGACAAGCATCAAGCAAGTTTTCCAATGAGGTGGCAAGAAAAAAAAAAAAATTGATGCATTGAATGAGAAGATTAGTTCATCTCCATTTATTTCACTTCTTAATTTGGGACAACCATTTGAGATCCATGCAAGAAATTGTGCAATGGGAGCAATATTGTTGCAACATGGTAAGACATTTTGTTTTCATTTTGAAACTTTTAATGGTGTTTTGATTAACTATCCTACTTATGATAAGGAGTTGTGTGCTTTGGTACAAAGTATGAAAAAATGGAAACAATATTTGTTGTGAATATAAACTATCATTCACACAGATCATCAACCATTGCAATACTTACAATCACAAGCTAAGCTACAACAAGCATGACACTTCAGATGGATGGTTTTTATACAACAATTACACTTGGTTATAAGTTATAAGAAAGGAATTTATAACAAATTTCTTGATATCCTTTCTAGGACTATTCTTAATGCTTCAATTATTCTTAAGCATAATTCTACCATGCATGAGAGCTATGTTGAACAATATGTTTAGATGTTGATGTTAAAGAGGTTTATGCAACTTTGTGTCATTCTATCCAAGTTGAGGAATTAGATTGCCATGTGTATGATAAGATTTTGTATCATGTTGGCAAGATATGTATTCCACGGGGTGAAAGAGTCAACATCATAAGGGAAGCACATTCTTCTCTTATTGTTGGTCACTTTGGTGTAGGAAAAATGGTGGCTAATTTGCAAATGTATTTCTATTGGCCTGAAATGAATGAAAGTGTTTCAAGATATGTAAGAGGATGTAATTTATTCCCTACAATTAAGCCTAGCAATATAAAGTTGGGTTTGTATACTCCACTTCCGGTTCCTTCTCGTACTTGGGAAAGAATTTCCATGGACTTTGTAGGAGGTCTACCTATGTCTAAAAAGAATCATGATTACTTTTATGTTGTGGTTGACCGTTTTAGCAAAATGTGTATTTTTATGCCTTGTAATAAGCATGTTATAGCTGAACAAACAACACAAATGTTCTTTCAACATGTTTGGGTACATTTTGGGTTATCGAAATTCATTATTTATGATCGAGATTCTTAATTTATTGGGAAACTTTGGTCAAGCTTATGGGCACTCATGGACACCAAGATGAAAAAGAGCACATCTTTTCATCCAAAAACTGATAACCAAACAAAAGTGGTGAATAGAACAGTAGTACATTTTCTTCATGATTATTCCAGCAAACATCATAAGCTTTGGCATGAGCCCCTGCACTACATTCATCATGCTTACAAACAAGCTAAGCACTCTTCGACTCAAACATCTCCATTTGAGGTATTTTTTGGTTATTTTAAAAAATTGCCTTTATATTTTATCTTTGGGAAAGATATTGCTATTGATGGTCAATATGACATTGATAGAGCAAAGAAGTTCATTGAAAACATTCAGTTGGTGCATCAAATGGTACAAGAATAGTTGGAAAAGAGCCAAGACAAGTACAAGACAAGACATGACAAGCATCATGTTGATCACATTTTCCATGTTGGAGATGAAGTTTGGATTTACATTAGAAAACAGAGGATTAAAGGAGAACGTAAAAAACTAAAACCAATTAGATATAGACCTTTCAAGATTCTTGAAAAGATTGATAACAATGCCTTTTGTTTTGATTTGCTTCCTTATATGAAAATGTATGCAATTGTTAATGTTGAGAATCTGAGATTCCATGAGCCTCATTTGATTGATGATCTAGGAGAGAATGTTCAGATTCCTTCCATAGATGATTTCTCACAAGAATATCGTTTAGAACTGCATGAGGATACAATCCTTGACAAGAGGATGCGAACTTCAAAACAAGGGAATATGGAAAACTGACGCAGTCACACCCTCACTGGCACGTCCACTTCACCAGGATCTTCCTCCACTCACGCCCGAAGAACTCAAAGGTCCTTCTATTTCCCTATTTGGAAATCTTCACCCACAGATTATTTCTATGTGATCCTCTCTCTCTCTCTCGGAGGATCAGATCTCGTGACTTCACGAGTTCAAAGGTCAGTGGTCGGGTGTTGTTCCTACGAAATCCCGAACACCGATGCAAGTCCATGATGACCTCGCCATTCTTCTATAGTGACTTATCCTATCGTGGTTTCGCTACTCGCGATATCAAGCACTCGGTTCTCTGACTCCCGAGTCCCCAATGTGTCGAAACTCCGATACACTCGCAAGTTGAATTTTTCAACGGTCATGTCTCCCCGTCAGAACTTCAGACTTAACGGGATCGTGAATCCTGATGTTCAATGCTCGGAAATTTCACTGCGAAACCCCGATAACTTGTGTCACCTTTCCACGTCACCAACTCCTTTCGCCCACATTATTTATGAAACCGTCGGGATATCACTTATCGCAATATCACGATTCTCATGGCCAAGTCCTTGACTCTTTTCTTGCGAAACCCTGATAGGCGATCTCGCGATGGATCCAATGGCCCTGACTGGCTTGGATCAATAGCTTGGCCCTTCCTGAGTTTTGAACCTCCTTCACGCTTGTACAGTACCCTCCTTGCACCTCCGCGAGATCTAACGGCTCACGGTGATTCACGAAATCTCCTCGGAGAATTTCGTTCGTCTATTCTCCCTTATAAAATCCACGGAGTGGCTAAGTGTTCCTTCACAGAACTCGTCCGCTTACTCGCCAACCTGTGACACTTCCCTGGGACTTTTAATAGCAGCTTCCCTGCGCTTATCCTTCAATGAATTAGAAGGCCTATTTCTCCTGATCGTTTCCCCGACTTGAGTTTTCAGAAAGAAACTTTGCATGCACTCCTTGCAGAAACCCTTCAACCTCGACTGAGTGTTGAAGTCTCTTGACTCTGCGCACTCCTGCAGCAGCAGTATTTAACACTTCACTCAGGTTCTCAACCCTAAGACTTTTATCTGGCCTGCGCACTCCTTGCATGGCACTGTGCCCAACTGCACCCTCGAGACGAATGAGATCAAAAGATACCTCTAATTGAACCCTTCTGTCCACGCACTCCTTGCGGATGATTCAACTGCACTCCTCGCAGGAATCTCTGGCTCACTTAGAGAAACAATTGAAACTCATTCATTCCCCTTCCTCGACTTCAATTCACACATGAAATCACATACACAACATATAAAAGCAATTATATGACAGGAATCAAAGGTTCATGAGCATAACATCAATACACAGAGAAAACAACACAAACCATGCATTTGAATCAAAGCTCCTCTATTAATTCAAATGCCTGTACATTGGTGTTCTTCATACACAACTCTTTGCATGCTCTTCTCTTTTTTCTCTTGTTCAATTCTGTTACAATGATACAATGAGGGTGTCTATATCCGTTTTCCCTCTTGGACTCTAAAGCTATCAAATCTACAATTAAATTTTTATCTAACTACATTAAATCTATTAAATGTCGACTATCTACCTAAAGGACAAGAGCTATCCGCTCAAGGTCCATTACAATATACAAAGGTGCCTCCTCTTAAATGACATCATTGAAGATTTGTGCAACAATCCCAAAGTGTTTTCAAAATTTGCGTTGGCTTATCTAGTTGTCTCCCGCTCCACACTGGCTCGCTTGATGGTGCTGGCGATGCTCCTGCATCATACTCCTCGGCGTGAAAACTTTCATGGGCTCCTGTCCATGAGCTGTTGCACGGTTTTTCCATGCTTTTGAATCTTCGCTTCTGTCTCCCAGCTGGCATCTTCAACTGGATGATTCTTCCACTTGACTAGATACTCAAAGTATTCTTTTCTCCTGGTCTTCTTACCCACTCTCTTGTCCAGTATGCACTCCATCTGCGGCTTCTCTACAACTGGAAATTGTTTCACCCACTGGATCACTGGCTCCTCAATTCTAGTCTCTGCTTCTTCAGCCCCATATGGGTATAAATCCACGACATTGAATATTGGAGATATCCTGATGCCATCTGGCAACTTAATCTTGTAAGCATTTTCTCTGAATTTCTTCAGGACTCTGCATGGCCCAATTTTCTTCATTTTCAACTTATTGTATGTTCCCCTTGGAAACCTTTCATTCCTCAAATGTGCCAGAACCATATCACCAACTTCAAATTGAAGTCATCTCCGATGTTGATCTGCTCTGCATTTGTACTCTTGGCTTGATTTCAACAGTCGCTCCTTCACCCTGCTGTGAAGTTCTTTCATCGCCTCAGTGAATTCCTCTGCACTAGCACTGCTAGTAGCAGTCTATTATGAATCCCTTAACTCAGAGACTCCTATTGGCTACATTCCATATACAACCTGAAATGGACTTTTCCCTATGCTTCAATTCACTTAATCGTTGTATGCAAACTTTGTTTGTGGTAATACATGGTCCCAGCTGCAATGGTGCTCTGTCACCAAGCTTCTCAACAAGTCTCCCAGACTTCTGTTGACCACCTTTGTTTGTCCATCCATCTGAGGATGATAAGATGAACTAAATTCCAAGTTAGTCCCTATCTTCTTCCATAAGTTCCTCCAAAAATTTCCTATGAATTTAGTGTCTCTATCCGAAACTATGCTTTTCGGCAATCCATGAAGTCGAATGACCTCCTTGAAAAATATATTTGTGATGTGGGTCGCATCGTTGGTCTTCTGGCATAGGATAAAATGTGCCATCTTTGAAAACCTTTCCACCACCACAAAGATGGAATCAACACCTCTTTGTGTCCTCAGCAACCCCAATACAAAGTCCATGCTAATTGCCTCCCATGGCCTCTCTGGTATGGGCAATGGCTGATAAAACCCTGCATTCTGCTTCCTCCCTTTCGAATGCTGGAAAATTCTACATCTATCAAAAAATATCTTAACATCTGCTCGCATTCCTGGCCAAAAGTATGATTCACACAGCTTCGAAAATGTCTTGTCATGGCCAAAATGTCCTGCCAATCCACCACTGTGTTTCTCTTTTAACAAGTTCTCCCTGATGGAGCAATTAGGAATACACAGTTGATTTCCTCTGAACAACAATCCTTCCTAGATCATATAGTCTATCCAAGGACTCCTATCCCTGAGAACTGGATTCTCAGTTGCTTCATACGCTTCTCCAAAATATGCATCACCTGCGTACATGTCCCTGAGATTTTCAAAACCCAATGTTTTGACTCGGAATTCCTGCAGCAACAAACACTTCCTGCTCAAAGAATCAGCCACTTTGTTAGCAGTACCAGAAATATGCTTAATCACAAATGTGAAATTCTGCATATACTCTACCCGTTTTGCATGTTTCTGATTCAACTTTCCTATTGAGTCACAAACTATAATGCATGATTGTCACTATACAATACAAATTCCTTCGGGATCAAGTAATGCCTCCACTTTTTCAGCGCCTGTATGATAGCATAAAATTCTTTATCATACGTGCATTATTTTAGCTTCGCCTCATCCAACTTCTCGCTGAAATATGCAATCGGCCTGTCTTCCTGACTCAAGACCGCTCCTATGGAAAATCCACTCTCATCACATTTCACCTAAAATGTCTTCTGGAAATCCAGTAACACCAACACTGGTCGTTCCGTGATCTTCCACTTCAATAGATTCAAGATTTTCTCAGCCTTTGTTGTCCAATGAAAAGACTTATTCCACTTCTTCACTGTGTCCATCATTTCTGTGCTAATCCCACTGAAATTCCAAATGAATTTTTGGTAGAAACTAGCCAGTCCATGAAAACTTCTCACCTCAAAAACATTTCTCAGTGATGGCCAATTCTTG
This sequence comes from Picea sitchensis, assembly GCA_010110895.2. Lineage (NCBI taxonomy): Eukaryota > Viridiplantae > Streptophyta > Pinopsida > Pinales > Pinaceae > Picea > Picea sitchensis. The sequence continues at coordinate 75,104 of SNQJ01S0026788.1, read as the reverse complement.
ATCACTTCCACTTTGTCTGGATCCATCCTCAACTCATTTTTCGAAATAACAAAACCCAAATATATGATCTTTGTGTTCATAAATGATGACTTCTTCATATTGATCAACAACTTCTCCTGTTGTAGCTTCTGCATCACTATAGCCAAATGCTTAAGGTGTTCAGCCTCTGATTTACTGCAAATCAGTATGTCATCCAAATACACAATGACAAACTTCCCAATGAACTCCCTCAGGACTTCGTTCATCAATCTCATAAAGGTACTCAGTGTGTTCGTCAAGCCAAATGGCATGACTATCCATTCATATAATCCCTCATTGGTTTTGAAGGCTGTCTTCCACTCATCACCTTCTCTCATGCGAATCTGGTGGTATCCGCTTTTCAAATCAATCTTTGAAAAATAATTTTCCCCACTCAGGAAATCCATCATATCATCCATTCTTGTCAATGGGAACCTGTACCTGATGGTTATTTTATTGATCTCCCTCGAGTCAGTACACATCCTCCAGCCTCCATATTTTTTCGGACTGAGTACTGTCGGAACAACACACAGACTCAAGCTTTCCTTGACCAACCCTTTGTCCAATAAATCCTGGACCTGCTTCTTAACCTCTTCATTCTTTTGCGGCGTCAACCTGTACACAACTTTGTTTGGCAAACTGGCTCCTGGTATGAGGTCTATGTGATGACTTACAATTCTCATTGGTGGTAACGAATGGGGTAATTTGTCCACTATGATGTCAGTGAACTCTTCCAACAGTTCCTGAACCTCATCTGGTAAATCATCCATTCTTGTGCTAGTCAGAACGATCCTCAGTTTTCTGACCACAAAGAATTGTGGATTTTCCTTCTTCTTCACCTCCGTAAGAAGTTCCTTCCCACTCATGAGAAGTACTGTGTTGCTTACTTCCGGCTTCACCTCTTTATCCTTTATCGGAAGAAACATATGGGTCCTCCCATTCTTCTCAAGGGTATATGTGTTCATTCTTCCGTCATGAATCACATTTATGTCATATTTCCATGGTCTACCCAGCAATAGATGACATACATCCATGGGAATAACATCACACAAGTTCTTATCATTATATCCCCCTATTTTGAATTCAACCATGCATTTTTTAGTAACAGTTACCTGGTGTCCCTTCTATAGCCATGAAACTCTGTATGGAATCGGATGATCAGTCGTATCCAGCTTCAACTTTTCTACCATTTCTGTAGATATGAGATTATCCATGCTACCAATGTCCACGATGACCTTGCACACCCTGTCCTTGGTCTTGCAATTTGTTCTGAACAGTCTAGTCCTTTGGACTGAACTCTCCACCTCTTTCTCAAGTGTCAAAAGGACTTTTCGCATCATAAGAGATCTTTCTCCTTCTGTGTCTTCGGCCTCAACATCCCGCCTGTGCGCCTCGGTGATGTGAGCTTCCCCAATATCCTTATTTTTCTCTGGACACTCATAAGACTCGTGCCCGTTCTTTCCACATGTGAAGCATGTAATTACTCCACCTCTTCCCCTTCCTCTACCTCTGGTACGAGGAAAAGTATTTGCGTCAGCATAATCTCCCCTCGGTTCTGTATGATTCCCTCTCTGTTCAACATATGGCCCTTACTGTGAGGTACCACCTCTTTCAACCTTACCCTGAGGTTTCTTCCATTCCTCCTTGGGCTTCTGGTATTTTTCTTGGGCAACTACTTTGCCTCTGGGCTGACTTCTGCCTCGGCCTCTCTGACCTTTCTTACGGCTCAGCTTCTCCTCCACTTTCAGAGCCATATGATAAGCATCCTCTATCGTCCTAATGGTAACCATGCTCAATTCATCCTGAATGTTGTATCTCAGACCATTCAGGTATCTGGCAACCTTCTCATCATCGCTCTCCCAATGACTTGCCCTGATATTCAGTCGAGATAATTCCTTAGTGTATTCTTTCACTGTCATCATCTTCTATCTCAGGTTTTGCATCCTCCTGAACAGAGTAATTTGATAATCTCTTGGGATGAATTTTGCCTTCATATTTGCAATCATTTGATCCCAACTTTTGATCTTCTTCTTGCCTTTGCAGCGTCTGTCAGCTTGTAGCTCATCCCACCACAATGATGCATGTCCCTTCAAGCACGTGACAACATGCTTGACCTTCTTATCCTCTTCGACATCTTCGTAATCTAAGTATGTGTCGAGAGCTCTAATCCAATCTAGTAGTTCCTCTGCATCCAGATTTCCCTCATAGATTGGAATGTCCATCTTCACCTTTGCACCCATCCTAGCAATAGATTTAATTAAAAATTCATTTGTTGCATCCTCGGCTGCAACCTCCTCCTCGCGTTCAACTTCAACTTTGTTGTCGGAATCACTGAGATCCCCTGCACTAGTTGTGCATCTTTGAGTTGTCTCCATATCCTTGAGTCTTGCTCTGAGATCTCTCATCTGTCTCTCCATTTCTGGATTGACTACATGCCTGCCTCTTCTCCGCACTTCTCTATCTTCTAGATCAGGTGACTATCGTTCTCTTTTGGGCGGCATGGAGAATTTCTCCTTCCCTTCTACAAAAAGAAAATAAATATTTCTGGCTCTGATACCACAATTGACGCAGACGCACCCTCGATGGCACGTCCGCTTCACCAGGATCTTCCTCCACTCACGCCCGAAGAAATAAAAGGTCCTTCTATTTCCCTATCGGGAAATCTTCACCCACAGATTATTTCCATGCAATCCTCTCTCTCTCTCTCTCTCTCTCTCTCAGACGATCGGATCTTGTGACTTCGTGAGTTCAAAGGTCACTGGTCGGGTGTTGGTCCTATGAAATCCCGAACGCCGATGCAAATCCACGATGACCTCGCCCTTCTTCTATCATGACTTATCCTATCACGCTTTCACTACTCACGATATCAAGCACTTGGTTCTTCGACTCCCAAGTCCCGATGCGCTGAAACTCTGATACGCTCGCAAGTTGACTTTTTCAACGGTCATTTCTCTGCATCGGGACTTCGGACTTCACGGGATCGCGAATCCTGATGTTCAATGCTCGGAACATTCACTGCGAAACCCCGATAACTCACGTCACCTGTCCACATCACCAACTCCTGTGGCCCATACTATTTATGAAACTATTGGGATATCGCTTATCACAATATCGTGATTCCCGTGGCCAAGTCCTCGACTATTTTCTCGCGAAACCCCGATAGGCGATCTCGCGATGGATCCAACAGCCCTGACTGGCTTGGATCAATGGCTTGGCCCTTCCTGAGCTTTGAACCTCATTCATACTTTTACAATACCCTCCTTGCACCTCCATGAGATCTAACGGCTCACGGTGATTCACGAAATCTCCTTGGAGAATTTCGTTCGTCTGTTCTCCCTTATAAAATCTACGGAGTGGATAAGTGTTCCTCCGTATAACTCGTCCGCTTACTCGCCAACCTGCGACACTTCCCTGGGACTTTTAATAGAAGCTTCCCTGCGCTTCTCCTTCAATGAATTAGAAGGCCTATTTCTCCTGAGCTTTTCCCCGACTTGAGTTTTCAGAAAGAAACCTTGCACGCACTCCTTGTGGAAACCCTTCAACCTCGACTGAGTGTTGAAGTCTCTTGACTCTGCGCACTCCTGTAGAAGCATTCTTTAACACTTCACTCAAGTTCTCAACCCTAAGACTTTTATTTGGCCTCCGCACTCCTTGCATGGCACTATGCCCAACTGCACCCTCGAGATGAATGAGATCAAAAGCTACCTCTAATTGAACCCTTATGTCCACGCACTCCTTACGGACGATTCAACTGCACTCCTTGCAAGAATCTCTAGCTCACCTAGAGAAACAATTGAAACTCATTCATTCCCCTTCCTCGACTTCAATTCACACATGAAATCACATACAAAACATATAAAAGCAATTATATGACTGGAAGCAAAGTTTCATGAGCATAACATCAATACACAGAGAAAACAACACAAACCATGGATTTGAATCAAAGCTCCTCTATTAATTCAAATGTCTGTACATGGGTGTTATTCATACGCAACTCTTTGCATGTTCTTCTCTTCTTTCTCTTGTTCAATTCTGTTACAATGATACAATGAGGGTGTCTATATCCGTTTTCTCTCTTGGACTCTAAAGCTATCAAATCTACAATTAAATTCCTATCTAACTGCATTAAATCTATTAAATGTCGACTATCTATGTAAAGGATGAGAGCTATCCACTCAAGGTCCATTATAATATACAAAGGCACCTCCTCTTAAATGAAATCATTTAATATTTGTGCAACAATCCCAAAGTGTTTTCAAAATTTGCGTTGGCTTATCCAGCTGTCTCCCGCTCCACGCTGGCTCGCTTGATGGTGTTGGTGATGCTCCTGCATCAAAAACCTTCATGTTGGCATTAAAGGAATAAATCCAAGAAAATCCAAATGGATTGAGGTTATAAATGTGAGGGAAATGTACCCTCATATTCAGATTGACTGAAAGTAGTCTTTTGGAAGTCCCAAAGATTCCCAATGGGGAGGAGTGATCAAGGGGACCAAAATATGCTCAAAAATAAAAGTGATTGGAATTGATTAAAAAATAACATGTGCATAGGCCTCTTCCTCATGATCCCAGCACAACTTGAACGGGTTCAAACATATGCCATATGAGAGAGATATATTGTGTTCTTTCCATTTCCTCAGACATGCAAAATTTGTGTTGATTGTATAGTATGTATAGTCCTTATAGTGTGATTGTGCAGAAATTACTGCTAACATGGAATGGTACCATATAGGACATGTGATAGGTGTTGATTTTTCATATGCCGAGTTGTCAGAGGATGATGTGGAAAGTGAGTTGGAAGATGGGTTACATGGACCAATTGATGGTCAACACGTGTCATTCTAGAGGACGAATGAAAAGGTGCCACATGGCCTAGCCAGGGGACACCAAGTGGCACATAATCATTAGTTAATTTATTATAATTGGTATGGATTATATGGGGGTCGAACTCAGGACCTCCAGCAGTGGAAATGACTTGGCAAGGGTCGGTCTACCAGCCCGCCTAGGTGAGTATCTTAACCATATAATTCTAAATTATTATTTAAGCTTGTGTGAGGTTTCTTTCTAGGTGGAAACAGGTCAGGGAATAAACCCAACCCTGGTCATATATGCTAACCACTCCTCATACAACCTTTATGAAAACATTTCCAACGCAGTAGGCACGGGGGTTTCAAATGGTTCACCCACAGTCACACCACCCTCCAGCATATGACCCTTATGCGTGGAGGTACCAATGGTTAGACTAGTTGGGTGCTTTAATTGTGTTTAGTTATTAGCCACATGGGCAACACGACCAATACCTCCACTAGAAAAGGTGCCACGAAAATTTGCATGTGAGGTTGGGTTTTTGGTATAGGAAACACCATGAGTGAGGTTATTCACACACAGGTGCTTTTTGGCGAGTAGAGAAAACAAAGAATTGGGAGAAACTTGCACAAAGTGTTTCCTATTCAGTTTTTTTCCAAACCAGGTGTAGGAATATCCCAACTAGGGGTTTTTGGATGTTCTTGAGCGATTGAAGCCATCTATTTTGAATTCTAAGTATTATAAAGAACTGATTTTGATACTTTGAGAATTAATGAAAATGATCCATTCGAAGCTGGACCAGGAGATATAGCCCAATAGAGGGGTGGTCTGGTCTATAATGTTTTTGTATGAATGTGTTTATTTTGATGGTTGTTTGTAATTTTTTATGTTTCTCATGATTAAGTAATAAATCATTAAGTTTCATGTGTTTGTAACTTTATCCTATTACCCAAGAACATACAATTTCACTTGTAATTTTAAAGAGACTCAAGCCTTTTCATTTTCAAATCACTAGTACCCCATACTCAAGTTGTTCCAAACTCAATGATGTTTGACATAGTGGCCCATAAAGAAACTCAAATGGTGTCATCTTAATCATACTTTGATATTTATTTGTGTATGTAAATTCTAATAGTGGCAAGAATTCCTCCCAATATTTTTGTTGGTCCATTACATACATACACAACATTTCCTCCAAAATTTGGTTTTCCCTTTCTATTTTCTCATTTGTTTCGGGGTGATAAGAGGTGATAAAGTTTAATTTTGTTCCCAAAGCCTCTTCGAAACTATTCCAAAACTGTCCTGTAAACATCGATCCTCAATCAGATGTGATTCTTTTTGGCACCCCATGTAATCTCACAATATTGTTGACAAACACTCTAGCTATGTTTGGTTCCTAATACGTCATACACACTGGAATAACATGTGCACTCTTCATCAAAGTTTCAACTACCACAAAAGTTGATTCATATCTTCTTGAAGTTAGTGTAAATCCAACAATAAAATCCATCGAAATTACTTCCCATTTCGATTTAGGAATAGTGTGTAGGTGTAACAATCCTGCTTGATGTCTATGTTCATCACTTACTGACATTATAGATAACTCATCATGTAACTAACTATGTCTTCCTTCATTCCCTTCCAGAAGAAAAAAGTCTTAAGATCTTCCTTCGTCTTCGTGACTCCCATATGTTCCATGTATATTGCTCGATGTGCTTCACTTAAGATCAAACTTCTTAGTTCGTCGTTAGGTGGTATGTAAATTATTCTGTTAAATCTCAATAATCCATGGTCATCTAGTGAATAAACTTCAAACCTCGGTACCATCATGATATCGTGTCCCATATCTTTCTTCATTTCCTTATACCATTCATCATTGATTTGTAGAGTTAGAATATTTTCTTGAAGATTTGTCTTAAGAGGTAACATTGAAAATATGTGTGGCCTCCTACTTAGTGCATCTACCACTCAGTTCATAGTTCATTTAATGTAAGAAATTACAAAGTTGTACTTGCTAAGCAATTCTGACCAACTCCTTTGTCGCACGTTTAGGTCATTTTGTGTAAAATTATGTTGCAATCCATAGTGATACGTCTTTAATTTGAATTTTCATCCAATCAAATAATGTCTCCATACTTCAAGGTGTAAACAATAGCTAATAAATTGAGGTCATGTGTCACATAGTTCTCTTCATGCCTTCTCAATTTCCATGAAATGTAAGTGATCACTCAACCATCTTGCATCAAAACTCTACCTAACCCTTCATTGGTTGTGTTTGTGCATACCAATAATTCATTTTCCATGTCAGGGAATTTTAGTACTAGTGTTGCCATTAGAAACACTTTGAGCCTTTGAAATGATTCCATGAATTTCTCAGTCCACAAGAACTTCTTGTTGTTCTTCTTCAATTCTATGATCGGGTTTTCTATCTTCGAAAATACTTCAACAAATCATCGGTAATATACTGCTAAACCCATAAAATTGCATACCTCATGTACGTTTTTTGGTTCTATCCATTCCACTATAGCTTCCAATTTCACTTGATCCACAACGATACCTTTTCTAGATATGATATGTCCCAAGTATTGAATATTATATTGGTAAGGAGAGCATTTTGATACCTTCCCGTACAATTTGTTTTCTGTTTGGAACTACAGGACCAGCCTCAAGTGTTCATCATTCTCTTCCTTTGTCCGAGAATAAATCAGTATGTCATCAATAAAAACTTGAATAAACTTATCCAAGTATTCATGCAACAACCCATTCATAAAACTCATGAATAGCCCTGGGTATTTCTCAACTTGAACGGTAAAACTGTAAACTCATAGTGTCCAAATCTCATCTTAAAAGAGGTCTTAGGGATATATTCTTCTTTAATCCACAATTGGTGATATCCTAATCTCAAGTCAATCTTTGAAAATACAGTTGCCCTTTTCATCTGATCAAACAAATCAAATATTCTTGGCAACGTATATTGTTTCTTGATCGTCTCTTTGTTCAATTAATGATAGTCAATACAAAGTATCCACGATCCATCCTTCTTCCATAAAAAAATAACTAGGGCACCCCAAGGTGACACACTTTGATGAATAAGTCCCAAGTCCAACAATTCCTTCAATTTAATTTTCAACTCCTGCAATTTAGGCATTGACATCTGGTGAGGAGCACTTCCAATAGGTCCAGTTCCCAGTTTCAAGTCTATTGTAAACTCCAACTCTCTTTCAGGTGGTAAACATGGTAATTCTTCTAGAAACATGTTTGAAAATTCTTGCAATACAGGAATGTTTTCTAGTCCTTCTTCCTCACCCTTTCCATTCAGCTCTAATATTGCATATATTTTGCATCTCTTATGCATACTCTTCTGCAATTTTAGGGAAGAAATGAACCTCATGGAAACTCCCTGGTTTCTTCCCAAAATCACTCTACTTCATCCCAAAGAATTCGTCAAACTCAAGTGTTTCTTATTATAGTTAATTATTGCATCATGTGATTCCAAACAATCCATTCCAATCACTATTTCATAATATCCTAGTACTCTAACATAAAGATCTTCCTTTGTTACAAAGTTTCTCATTTTAAGGATACAACCTGTAACATTTTGTCCAACCTTCTGTTTGGCACCCAATGTAATTTCTACATACTTGAACTCATCCTGATCAACTGCATTTGACTTAAATATCTTCATCCCTACACTAGATATGAAGCTCTCAGTAGAACCTGGATCTATGAATACATTGTATTTTTGGTCTTCGATCATAACCGACATCTCTGGCATAGTGGAATAATGCTCATCCTGGTGGTTATTCACCTTTGTATGTATCCTATGGGCCTTATGAAAATATAAAACTATAGTGGGTCTTGATGATTTGGCCACTTTGTTGTTCTGAATCAGTTCATCTTGCTAGTAATGTGGTTTACCACATGTCCAACATCTAGTCTTCAATCTAATGCTCCTGGTCCTTGAAGTAAAAGTTTCTTGTCTAACAACCTTTGATCCTGGTTTGTTCTATTGAAAGGGCCTCAACTACTGTTGCGGTCAAAAATGATACTGTTTTTATCCTCTATAAGGACTCCTTTGCTTTGGAGTTTGTTTTCATGGTGCCGTAAATACAGGTCCTCTAGGCATAACTCGAGGCCTTGTAGTATGTCTGGGTGGTGTCATATATTGTTTCTCTCTTGATGATGTCTTCCCAATCTATCAAGAGGGATTCCTTCCCTTACCACCACCATTCATCTCTTCCTCAGCTATGAGGGCCTTATGAACCACATCATGCAAATTCTTAGGCATTAAGATCCTCACATTCGCACGAATCTTGGAGTTAAGGCCAAAAAAGAATTTGTTGACCTTCAACTTCTCTGTGTTCAAATGTGGAGCATACCTAAGTATATCCATGAATATGGCCTCATACTTTGGGACCGTATGACCACCTTGTCGTAATGCATTGAACTCATTAAGATGATGCTCAATTAATTCTTCAGACAAATACCTTTCCTGGAACCGTTCCTTGAATAGTTCCCATGACACGTCTTCGACGACCATGTTTACTTGAGTAAGGAGCACCATCGACCATAGAATATCACTCCCCTTCAGATGAAATACCACCATGAAAAATTTCATGTTGGAGGTGTAATAACGAAGTGCGAAGAACATATCCATGTTCTCCAACCATGCCTCAGTGGCTACGTCATCTAGGGAACCCCATAATTTGGGAAATTTCACCCTCTCAAGATCTCAGTGTATGTTACTACTACCAGTGAGGAAACATTTTGAACCCTTCTTAGGTACAGATGATCTTCCCTCATCTCTATTCAGGCATTTTATCAATTCCTTTGACATTCTTAGGAAGGATCTCATAATACTTACTACTTCTCCCACAACAATCTTCTCTTCATCAACATTCGACTCCTCTTCCTGGGGGTTAGAACTTTCGGGCATGGATGTTATCGGAGGTGTCACACCTCTTCCTCAAACACCACATCATCAACCCTCCATGTTCCCTTTAACCATGACTACCTGCAAGAGAATTTCATATTTTTATTAGAGATTTAATTTAGTCATTTCATTTAACACAACGGATGGCATAACGCTCCAATGTCGATGGGTTGAATCGACTCTAATACCATATGTAACAATTCCTCTGTTAAATCATATAAATACATGATAAACACTCTATTTTTTGTTTTAAAACATTAATAGGAATCATTATAACAAGAGAAACATGATAACAACATACTTCGGTCAATTGTAGTCAAATTCATGATAACAACATATATCAATAAAACAAGTTATGCTTCTCTCAATTCATTTGCACACTAGATTTATATACTACTTAAATCATGAAGTTTTCTATCACTTCAAATAAAATAAAATACAACTACTCACCCAACCTATCCTACAAGTTTAGGACTTCCAAGACACATAATCCATGCTCAAGTCTAGGATTTGTTTGATTGATCTTGACCATTTAAAGTGTCAAGATTGGAAAATGTTTTGTGGAACAACGAAGTGTCTATTTCCCATAATCTCATTTCAGTCCAAATATTTTTAATATAAACACAACGTTCTTAACTACCCTTTTGTAAACAGAGAAAATTCGGTAGTCTAGTTACTTCATCAAACATCATTGCATGTTATTTCAATACCTTATCACCTTACTCATTAAGGATACGAATACAACCCAAAAACACCAAGACAATAAGATTAAACATAAAACATAATCCTTTTAACCTACAATCTACCGTTTATAAAAAAACTAAATCACTTAGATATAATGAAGAATTAATTTGTAACTCGTAGCGAGAGTCTGTTCTAAAAACGATTTTAGGTTCTATAAGAATCCTGAAGCGTCTCTTCTAGGAACATAGTGCAACACCTCCAAAGTCAATTCTAGGAGTGTGTATATGGCTCCTTGAAGGCTCGAGATTTAGACCACGCAACACCCGAGGTGCTCAGAGACCCTCTCAAGTTGAGAATATGTCACAAATTTTGTAAGTACAATATTAGGAAAGATAGTGTGAATATACATAGGGGAGGCACAAGTACACACTCAACAAATAACATCTAAAGATGAGGAGTTCAAATCAAGGAAAATATTAAAAGAGATAGGGGTGCAGGGTTCAAGAAGGGATCAAGACCATAGAACCAAGAGAAATATACAGTAGTTGTCAGATCTGGGAGTTGTAGAGGATGGTCCTCAGATCAACATTTGATTAAGTCTTTGTCATCAGATATGACAAGGGTAGATCAACGAAGGGGAGCCAATGTGGGATCGGAGGGTCAAGTTAACTATCATGCCAGTTTTAGTTTCGCAATCCACACGGGTCGTTGATCATCACCTATAAACAGATCAACGATTCGCATCGATCACACTATCAACGAGTGGCTTTGAATAGAGAAATTGGAAGAGGGTTTAACAATTGTGCTAGTCGATGGTCCACAATCCTCCCAAGTCATCGATCTTCAATATTGATGAAATCAAAACCATCGATTTAGCTCGTCGATTAGCACTCAAGGAGATGGGTCGAGGTCATATATCTCGATAATATGAAGGGAGGATAGAGGCCCTTCGGGATAGTTGACAAGGAGGGAATAACCCCTAAGTCTCGAAGCTCTTAAGCGATCTACACCCTAGATCAGTGATTTTTTTCTAGACATTGGATCTGTTAATATTTTTTCATTAAAGGAGGACGGTTAGATAAAGTCAATATGATCGAGGTTTAGGCTCCAGGGAATCTCATTTTGGGAGAAAAGGGAAGTGGAAAAAAAGGACAACTCAGAGTCTCGAACCCAAAAATGAATCTGGAAAATTTATCCAGGACCAATCACATTTGTTGGATGAAATATGATTGGAAGTAAAGAATAAGAACTTCTATTTTTGACCACTTTGACACTGACCATGTTAAGAACCAAATATCAATATAGCATAAAAAATCTTCAGAAAAAGTACTCAATGCCTTGAAAAAGAGAGAATTTCATACAATAAGTCTCTTCGAGGGGGCAACCTCCTTTTACCCCACTTAAATGTTCAAGTACAAGATGATTCAAAATTAAAATGTCTCCTTGGTATATATAAGAGACTAGGAGGTATAATTACAACTAATGGCCTAAAGTCGACATAAATAAAATAACATTACTAGTATAATATGCCCCAATTAAGGGGTAATGAGCCAATATTAGGGCTTAACATGCCCC
>SNQJ01S0026788.1:14839-41586 GCA_010110895.2 Picea sitchensis | reverse complement strand
TTGGTTGTGGAGCCTGATTATCTTCCTGATTCAGAGGTCCTTGCTTTCATCCATGTTTATACCCCATGAAGTATTTACACCCCAGAAGTATGTACACTCTTCCACGCAGGGGAGTGCAGAGGGGGGGTACCCCCTCTGCGGGGTCCGGGGGGCCTATCCCCCCGACTGGGGGGTCTGGGGGCAAGCAGCCCCCCAGCGGGGGTTCGTGGGCGAAGCCCCTAAAGCAAAATTTGCCTTGTAAAAGTATATTGTAATTTCATTGTAGATATGGACCGTTCATTATAAGGTCACATATCTAACGATAGAGATTATGTTAGGGTTTTTTTCCCTTGAAGGAAACCCTCTTTTATGAGGGAAATGTATTACGGCTATGGATGATGGTGAATATTGTATTCTAAGAGAGGAGACTGTGAGAGAAAGAAGAGGAAGTTATAGCAGTTTTTTTTGTAGGTTGTATCCCTTCATTTGCTGGATAATAATAAAGGAAGAACCTGGCAATTTCTCTGGTGGACGTAGCCCACACTGGGTGAACCATGTAAATCTGTATCTTTCTTGTATTGTGTGTCTTCTATGTTTTGTTTCTGCATTTGTTTTATTTTATTGCTCCGCGGTCCTGTTTTTCTAACACTTGACTCCTCTAGAAATTTCATTTTCATTGAGTGATGTAGGGAACAAAGAAAAACATAAAGAAGAGGAGTTGAAAAGGAAAGCGGGTGAAACCATTTACTTGAACATTGGGACACTCGATTCCGCCAAAAATGTTTATGTAGGTGCTCGATGTTCTGATGAAGAAACGTTGAAGTTCACTGAATTATTTCGTGAATTTCAATATGTTTTTTCTTGGTCTTATGAGGATCTTCATGGTTTTGATCCTTCTCTTATACAACATGCCATTCCTATCAAGGAGGGAATAAAACCATTTAGGAAAAAAACAAAGACCCATTAACACTGCACTAGAATAAACTATTCAGAAGGAGTCGGAAAAACTCTTGAAGGCTGGGATAATTTTCCCTCATAAGTATTCTGAGTGGGTTTCCAATTTGGTTCTTGTTCAGAAAACAACTGGTTAGATAAGATTATGCATTGATTTTCGCACATTGAATAGAGCTAGCATAAAATACCATTTTTCTCTCTTAATATGGAAATGATTTTGCAGCAAGTTGCAAGGTCTCGGATGATGTCCATACTTGATGGTTTTTCTAGTTACAATCAGATCAAGGTAAAAAGGATAGATAAATATAAAACCACTTTTATTACACGTTGGGGCACATTTTCTTATGAAAGTATACCTTTCGTATTATCTAATGTAGGTGCCACTTTCCAAAGAGCTATGAAAATATATTTTGATGATTTAATCAAAAAAATTATTTAGATTTATATTGATGACTTAACTGTGTATTCAAAAAACCGATTAGATCATTTTGGTCATCTTAGAAAGGTTCTCATGCGATGCAGGAAATTTGGAATTTTTTTAAATCCTTCTAGGTTCGTCTTCATATTTACCAAGGGAAATATCCTTGGGAACATTGTCTCTAAATTAGGAATAAGCATAGATCTTGAAAGTATTGTTGCTATCCTAAATTTTCCTGCTCCTACTTCCAAAAAGGAGGTTCAAGCCTTTCTGGGTATTATCAACTTTTTTCGTAGGTTTGTTCTTGATTTTTCTATAGTGATCAAACCAATTCACAATATTCTTCAGCAAGATCACTCCTTTTCTTTCAATGATGACCTCGAAAATTCTTTTGTGCAGATCAAGAAGGAAATTAGTTCCTCAGCAGTTATGGCGAAGCCGAATTTTGAGAAAGAATTTATTATATATACTAATTCCAGAGCGGAAGTAGTTTTTGCTATCCTCATGCAATGTGATGGCCAAGTTAACGAGAAGCCAATAGCTTACATGTGTCAAAGTTTGTCAGATGATGAATTTAAATATTCTTATATTGAAAAACATGTTTTTTCTCTTGTTAAAGTTGTTGAAAATTTTTACCACTTTATCATAGGTAAGAACACGTTGGTAAAATTCCCTTTACCTTTTGTCAAGTGTTTTCTCTCATAGACTTATCTTTCAGGTAATATTGCACATTCTCTTGCCAATATCTAGGAGCATGATTTAATTATCATGAATTCTAAAACCATTAAGGGACATGACTTAGCCCTTCACTTAGCTCAACATGCAGAAGCATGTGAAGAAATTAATGAACAAGCTAGCTCTTTGTCAACAATATTTTATATTGACAGTCAAATCCTTCCTGTAGCTGAACATCCCTGTTATAAAGATCTGGTGTATTACTTGCAAAACCATAGGTGTCCAGATAACTTAGATAGACATCAAGGGAGAAGGCTTCGTCTTGAATCTTTCAGATATATCATTTTAGGATACTTATTGTTTAGGATATCTGCAGATGGTATGTCACTTCGTTGTGTGAAAATGAGTAAGCACAAAAAGTGTTACAATAGACTCATGGATCTTCAGATTTTGTTATTCATGTAGGAGGCCATTTTTCTGCTAAAACTATTGCTTTTAAAATCACCAGGAAAGGGTAATATTGGCCTTCAATATTTCGTCATTCTTATAATTTTTCAAGATCTTGTGACAAGTGCCAGAAGTTTTTTGGGAAATAACATATTTATGTCATGTCTTTACAATCTATCCTACCTGAATTAACTTTTTCAAAATGGGGTCTGGACTTTATTGGTTCTATTAATCCTCCATCTTCAGAAGGGAAAGTTTTTATGTTGACAACCACAAACTGTTTTATGAAATGGAATGAAGATGTCCCACTTAAGCATTCAAAGGATCAACAAGTGATTTCTTTCTTTGAGACTAATATTTTTTGAGATTTGCTCTTCCTTTGGAAATTATTACAGATAACAGTCTCACTTTTATTTCTGCTAAGCTGACTCATATTTTTGTTTGTTGTTATAATGATGTCAGTATAGTATTCTACAATTGATGATGCAAGTCATGGTTTTATTTGTCGTGGAAGCATAATATGGTTGGTTGAATGTGTCATTTCTAGACGGTTTTGATGGTCACTTGTGACTTACGACAGTTTTATGGATAAAATAATTATCTTTTATAGGTGTTATGTTTATGCATTAAAACATTAATTGATTATTTTACATATGATTTTTTGTAAAAGGATGAAGTGATGATGTGGGAGATTAAACAAAAAGGAAAAGAGATTATATACAAACCTTAAGGTATATGTGATTGACACAAATTAAGGGTGATAGACCTTATTTCTACTATGCGCTTTGGTTAAAGGATTATATGTGATCCATATATGGTACTGTTATAACATATGGTTGTTGTTAAAGTTTTGATATGAATTAGGGTGGCGAACTATGGAATGGATATAGTAATAGATATTTTTTTGAATTAATGGTTGATGTTATGGTGTATGGGTTGGATTCTATATTGAATTGACTAGGTTGGGCAAGGAAGTGATGTGCATTTACTACACGCCACTGAACAACCCTTGAACTCGTCACCCTAGCCATAGTTGCATTTGGTTTTTCGGCTCTGGTGGTTGTGGAGGCTCAAGAATTTATAGTAGTGAAAGGAAAACACAATCCAACTCTTCCCTCAAGTAAGTTTCTCAAGGTATGGATCCTTTATTTTCCATCCATGATGGTCCCTCTAGTGTATGAATCGATGTTTTGGCTGAGGATTGCATTAGGTCTGTGTTTTTCTTAAGTTTTGACTATGTATCAGTGTTGTGATTATGGTTTCTTCTATGAATACTATGAATTGTTGGCATTTTAAAGAAAAATAATGGATTTTATTGTTATGGGTAGAATGTGCATTGGTCTATTTGTTTAAAACACGTCGGTCAACTTGGGGTTTTACTTTGGTTCTTTGTGGAAAGTTATGATAATGGTGTAAAAAGATCTGAGTTTTGGAGCGTGGGTTTTACTACCAGTCTTGGTGTTGAATTATTGTCATGTGTTTTCCTCTTGGTCGTGGTTATGTCTCATTCCTCCCAGTTGCAATACAAACTATTAAGAGTTTCATTGTTTGTTCGTTTTTTTTACCATGCCCATGATTTATTTTGTCATGGCATTGCCTTCGCTATCATTGTGCTCAAAGAGTTGCATAGTTGGGTTTGTATCGCCCAGAACTTTGAATGGAATCCTTTCTATGTGTTGGTTTTTCCACGGGTTGTGATAAGGTATTCTTTCCAATGTGTTTCTAGGAGTTCACTTCTCTCGTTATCCATTGGAGGTGGATGACTATTATGTTCTGGTAACACTCACTGTCAAGTTTTTAAAGGTTACGTGTTTGTGGTGAATTTGGAAAGGGCATTGCTTCTTCAAAATAATACTCCTTGATTACTTATCTGTGACATCTTTTTTTTTTTTAAAGGAGTCACAAGTGATCTATGTGTTTGAAGAATCTGTCTTGGTTAAGCCATCTCTCATTACCTCTCTGCAATAAAATGTTTAAAAGGGAATGAGTTGTCTATGTCTCAAGGACTTTCTCATGTGGTAAAGCTATTTAATCTTACATCCATTGTTGTGTTAAACCCTAACAATATCTTGGTCTCTTCAAGGATTAAAAAACACATGTGTGTGCTCAGTTCTATTTCTCCTCTGCACGACTTCGTTCTATTTCTCCTCGGGCACTATTTGGCTCTATCTTTTGTTGAGCATTTCTTCTAAATAAAGTCTATACATGAATTTCAGGCTCAGAGTTGCATGTTATTGATTAAATGTTACTTTTGAATTAGGACTTGGGTTTATTATATATACAAACACTTGTGTGTGATTGAATCGAGGCTCGATTATGCGTTTTAGTGCAAATAAATTATGTCAAATAGTGTTGGAAAGTCAACAGTTGGAGGTTAATACTAGGGATGTACTTATTTGAGTTTAAGAAATAAATAATTGGATGTTATGGCTGGAATCACTGTGTATATTTCTATTTTGTTTTAAAAGGGAAAGGGGTTAGCATTGGAACATGAAAGACTGTGGCTCAAAGGGTTATAATTATGGAATTGGCAATGATGTTATTATTTTGTTCATAGTTATTTTTTAAGATACGAAGGTTTCTATAATTGAAGTATTATGGGCAATTTAATTGTCTTCTAGTTGAAGTCAACAATCATTATCTCCATAAATAAGGGGCAATTAAATGATTTTGGTTTTAAAGTGGATGCTTACTAGACTGTGAGTTTGAACAAAGTTTTGGTTGTTGTTTGATTTAATTTATTTTTTTATGAACAATATATGTAATATTCCCTCTCATACTATCACTTCTTCACTCATTATACCCCCTTCACGATCCCAGTTTCATTTTTACACGCCCTGTTCTATAAAATAAATTAAACACTTTGTTTGGTAGTGGTAAAATATATGACACATAAATAGGTGGTGGTATCACATAAAGTTGCCCAGGGCCATACTTGACAACCATAGGTGCAGGCAAGTGCATTTCGCAGCAGCAAAAATCTACTGTGCATTTCAATTTGGTACCATCTCTAGACACAGTTGGAAGGTTTCCACAATTGTCAGGTGGATAAATTTTAGAGGGGGGAGCTAAAATAGCAGGCATGCCTAGATCGCATATCGCGACCAGATCAGTGAACAAAAGTCATTTTGGCACTGCAACATGCTCGGGCGTTAATTTCCTTGAGCAAGACAAAATCCAAACCATGGTATTACAGAGAGGAAACATTGCGGAAGAAGGTGCATTTGAGGACCGAAAGTGGTGCGGGTCCAAACCTCTTTTGACATCCCCGAAGTGACGTGCTCTTACAACGTTGTATCTAACAAAAACACATGGTTGTCCCCTAGTGGTCAAAGCGTGTCCCAATATCGTGGAGTATTCAACCAATAAACAAAGACTGACTTTTGGAGTCTGAATCCATCTTCTTATTCAGGGTCGTATCCGATAGTAGCACGTGGTGGTCTTCTAGATGTCAAATCCTCATCCTGATCCCGAGATAAGATCAGTTAGTGAAGCGAGGGACTGGTAGATGAAACCTCATCTCATTCCATAAATAGAAAGAAGTAAAGTTATGTCCAAGGAGAAAGAGTTGTTAGCCTAAGGTACCATGATGAACGATTTCTTATTGTAGTTCCATACTGACCTGATATTGCGTATGACAGGAGGAAATACACAGAATCGAACAGAAGGATGCATAGACGAAAGCCTTGAATGGGATGGCCATATCACACTCCTGGTATTTGTGGACTGATCTGATTATAAATAGATTAGTTCAAGGTTTGTTGGAGGGGGGTTCAAAGGCTAGAGAGTCGAGAGAGTTTTAGGAGAAGGGATCTATATTTTTCAGTTTGTAATCCTGAGGGCTTGGATTGTAAATATTATGTTATTGAATATTTCTTTGAGTTCTTTTTATCAGACTATCTTCTTATTTTTGATGTTGTTCTATTTTTCTTCTCTATATGTAATCTCTATAATCTATGGATTCTTGAGGTGGTAGAGGATCTTCTATCATCTTTCCCATCTTTCATGGTTCATCACTTAGATTCTTGTTCTTTTTCTTCTTTTCTAGATGTAATCTCTCTGATGTATGGATTCCTAAGGCGGTAGAGGATATGTTATCATCTTTCCCATGTTTCGTCATTTTTCACTCAAACACATTATGTCTTATTTCTTCTCATCACCACATAAATCATTTTGTCTGATAGGCATTTTAAATGCCTTCATTGAGAAGAATACTTATGAATCCATTTCCCAATGGTCTAGGAATGATCTACAGTAACCTCTATTATCTTTTCATTTCTTAAAGTCTTGTTGATCCCCCTCCTCAAACCATTTTAATACATTTTACTTTTGATGGGTACTGAGCTTATCCTTTAGAAGTCTAAAGGTGACTCTCAAGGATAACATTAATGGAATAGTTCTTGGGGAGAAAAGTGAATATATCTTCCTGGGGAAAACGACAACGAAGAGATCTATATTTTTATGGTGAACTAAAGATGGACACATTGTTCTGACTGCTTATCTTTCACCATGGCGACTCCAGTGTGCAGAATATGTTGGTGACTCCATTGAAAGGTGACAAATCAAATGGATATGGAGTTTATCCTGGGGAGGAGGTTTTCCCCACTCAACTTCTCATCCATAGCTAGTTATCCACATCCTCTTCCTCATATCTATGAATGGAAAGATCTACTACAAATATTTTATGAAGGTAAGAATGACAACCCTCTTGAACATGTTCTAGGATTTCATGCTTTGATACATCAACTTGAAATATAACATGAAGACATACGTATGAACTTTTTTATGTACTCCATTCTAGGAGATGCTCGTATTTGGTATCACTCTCTTGATCTTTCTATCATTTCTTCACTCAAAGAGTTTCATGGAGCTTTCAATGTTTATTGTCAAAAGTTTTATTCCTTTGAGTTAATATGTCATAGTTGTTGTGAGGAGTATAAATATTGTGTTCAAGATATAATTGATTCTTATGAAGTCTGTGAGAATGAAAAATATGCCTTGGATGAGGAATCAACTATTTCTCTTCCTTATTCATATACATCAAATGAAAATTTTCTTTTCTTCTCTTATGAAGAAAATGGAGAGGATAGTTTTCTTCCTAAAACGGATGTTTCTGGAAGTCCTTCTTATGATGAAGAAGTTATTTCAAATACTAACCAAAAAAAAACAATTTTTGATGAATATCCCAGTCAAGATGATGAAGAGAAGATCTTTTTCATGGCTTCTTTGGAACCTTGTAGCATAGTTCTCATATATGATAATTATGGATATGATCCTTGGGAGAGCCATGAAGGAGAAATGGAAGAGATAAATGTGCATATTATATCATCTCCAACACTTATAGATGAGAAACATGTTAAAGATAAGCATCCACTCATTGATATACATGAGGATATCTATTGCCATTAGCTAGCAGATGTTACCAAAGAAGGAAAAAGAGAAGCGGATCAACAACCTACATCATCCTTTCACTCACCTGTGCTTGCCACAAACATTCAACCATATGTGAGAAGTTGTAAAGTAGAGAAGGATTTCTGTTACCAACCTAGTAGGTTTTATCACCTATTTTATGACCCTGTTGGGAAATACATGGAGTTACATTTCCTCAAAGTATTGAAGCCTCCAAGATTTATCTTACCTTCATCATTAGGAGGAAATCTGAAAAATGTAATTAATTTACTGTCACAGTTTTATTGTCCCTTTCTGATCAGTGATGGAGTAAATAATTTCTTATTGTAGGTCCATGCTGAACTGAGCTTGCATCTGACAGAAGGAAATACACATAATATGACAGAAGGATGCACATACGAAATCCTTGAATGGTATGGATAGATCACACTCCTGGTAGTTTTGGATTGATCTGATTATAAATAGATCAATTCAAGATTTTGTTGGAGGGGGTTTCAGAGGTCAGAGAGTTGAGAGAGTTTTAGGAGAAGGGCTCTGTATTTTTCAGTTTGTAAGCCAAAGGGCTTGGATTGTAAATATTATGTTTTGGAATATTCCTTTGATTTTTTTTTATTAGACTGTCTTCTTAGTTTACATGTTGTTCTATTTTTCTTTTCTGGATGTAATCTCTTTGATCTATGGATTTTTTGAGGTGATAGAGGATTTGTTGTCATCTTGCCCATATTTAATGGTTCATCACTTAGACGCTTGTTGTTTTTCTTCTTTTCTGGATGCAATTTCTATGATCTATGGATTCCTGAGGCAATAGAGGATTTTTTGTCATCTTGGCCATGTTTCATCGTTTATCACTCAGACACATTATGTCTTCTTTATTCTCATCACCAAATAAATATTTTTGTCTGATAGGCAGTTTAAATGCCTTCATCAAGAAAAATACTTATGACTTTATTTCCCAACAGTCTAGGACTGATCTTCAATAGCCTCTATTATATTTTCCTTTCTTAACATCTTTTTGATCCACCTCCTCAAACCATTTTAATGCATTTTACTTTTTATGGGTATTGAACTTATCCTCTGGTAGTTTGAGGGTGACTCTTAGTGCTAACAGGTGGTAGCTGATATATTCTGGTATTGATTGCACAATTAGTTATTTAATTAATTGTTGCGAACTACTCATGTTTTTACTCCCTGTCATGATACCACTTTTTTGCTCATTACAGTCCCTCCAAATTTTCCATGAACCCTATTTCACCCCCTGATCACTTGGAAATTATTAAATAATTTCTTATGGATTGAATTGCATGGGTCTTATGTCAATTTTTGAGCCAAAATTTATTTCATATTAACAGAATGTCATGTATTCTATGTTAAGGGCTCTTTACTAATGAATTGCTACATACAGGATGAGTTTTTTCAGTAGAGCCAATCATGGAAGAAATAATAAAGGAAGAGGTAATAGGAACAGAGGGCCTACAAGTCCTATATTCTCGATTCATTTTGATGTTGACCCCCACGAGTTGAACCCGAGATGGGTTCTTCAATTGTATTCGGAAAGGGATAGTTCAACCCAGACCAGAGAGGCCTCCCTTCCAGCCTCAAAATATCCCTGGTATTCACGTGCCTCCTCATGTATCCATGCAACCATATTTTCCTAAAAATGATGGATGACATGAGATTTTCAATCCGATATTCTCTCACCATCATGGCTGACCCAACTTGTCATTGCCTCCTCCTCCTCCACCTGTAAATCCTAATGTTCAAATTTCCCCTGTACATTTATATGTTCAGTCCCCTCATGCTAGCAAGCTGATAAAAACTGATGTCCCCCATGTACATGACAAAGGTAAAGATGTTTCCTCCCCTTTAACTCCTTCAAATGACTCATCAAAATCAGTGTCCTCTTGTAACCATCTAAAGGATGATTGCTCCCCTTTTATTAGTGATATTAAGCCTCAAGGTTCAAATCAACCTAAGGCTATGTCTGGGAAGTCCAAAGAGAACATCAGTGACAAAAGAAGGATTTCCTCTCAAACTGGCAAGTATAGATTTTAATTTATGTGTTGATGGTTGAGTTGTTGAATACAATGGTCTGCAGAAAGTTTTGGACATCAAGATTTTTTTTTGGATAATGTGGTTATTTACATGTTTCAGATATAATTTGAATTATTTTTTGTATTTAATATTCAAATTTTGGAAATATTTATGGGAGAAACAAGGAGGCATGTGTTTAAATGATTATCTAATTGTGTTTAATTTTTGCAAAGAATAAAATAAGGGAGTCACAAGGGGTCCCGCCTACTTAGTTATTATTTAATAAAGACCCTTAACTATTATTATTACTGTTACTTCCCCTAAACTAAAATTGGTTAAGTTTAATTAACTTAACTAAAGGAAGTAATAGAACTACTTCAACTAATTTGGAATCAATAAAAGCCAAATGAGAAGGAAGAACAAGGGGAGAATAGAAGGAGAAAGCAATACTAAGGTTTTCTCTTTTGTTTTCATGAGATAGTTCATACTTCATTCATTATTGAGTTCATTAAAGGCCTAATTATCATTTTGACAACAATGTCCTATTGTAGAAAGCAAGGTCCAAAGATGAACAACATCATTCATATGCTTGTTTCAGAGGTGTTGATCTATATTTGATAGTATGTGTATACTTGTCTATTTATGGATTAAGTTTCATAACTGATAAAGGATATTGTGCAGAGTCAAATTGGTAGTAGTCTGTGGAAATCTGATTCATATTTTAAAGTTAAGTTTTTACTTCTTGAAAGAGTCCTTTTGTATGGTTTTCATTGGGGATATCTAAATTAGACTTTGGTCCATGTCATCACAAGGATTTTGTAAAGAGAAAGATACTTTGATTTCATGGAATGGAATAAAGCGATTTCTATTATGTCTCATTTGTGTGTATCTTTTCTTTGGTTACCTTTTCTTTGGTTACCTTCTCTTTTGATCTTCACATTTACTTTAAGTAATCTGTATATTTTCATAAAATTATATAAAATTTTCATATTTTGCAACAATCTTTTCATTTAAAAAACCATCCTAATCCCTTGTAATTAATACTTGGGGATTGGGAAATACTCTTTTATGCTATAAAACATAGGATGATATTCCCGACTATCTTTTCTTAGCATGGAAAGATTAAAAAATTCTTGAGTAATATAAATCATATCTTTTCCTCAACACACCATAGAAAGTTCGGTGAGGAGAAGCATTGCCCATCATTATATTAAGAGGTTAAAAGTCAATGAAGGAGGGAAGTAGGGTAGGGTAACCTACAAATGTCTCTTAAGTCATCTCATGACCGACTTCGATCAGTTAACACTTCGGGAGAAAAGGAGTTGAATTATGAGAACCTTCGGAGTGTCGGAGTTCTAGAACCCCAAATAACACCCCTTTGTATTAGCTCTAGGTTTTGGTTCCTGGTCATAAGCATAGCTAGGCTTTAGGAAAATAGGTTTAATGCCCTGGAATAGAAGTAAATAAAAAATTCTGGAAACCCCTGTACAAATATCACACGATCCCAGTCATTTAGGTTTACATAAAAATTTCAAGGTTTCTTCGCTACTAAAGTCTTCATATTAACCAAGATTCGACAAAGATAATAGTAAATTTGGATTTAACAAAAATTTCATCAGGGATTTACCCTTCAACAGAAAATAAATATCGTTAACTTAATCGGGAAGTCACAACTTTAGATCTAGTTCTCATTTCAACAAAGAATGCATCATAAGAAATTTTTTGGATTTAAAATGAACTTCAACAAGAAACTCATGAAAATTTTGAAACGAACTCCTTGGTTAACAACAAATAATGGACTCTTTAATTTCAAATGATCTCAACTAAACTCTAATAATTTTACCTCAATATAGATAAAATACAAATTTAGAGAATATACCATTTACAATATAAATTCAAATTTCACAACCAAGATCAAGCCCTCCCAAATTAGAGAACGGAAACATCTAGAATTACAATGAATTTTTAATATAACCAATGTAGTTAATATCCACTTGGTATCAATAGTAAATAAAATATAAACTCTGAACAAAAAAAAATTGACAGTAATTTTAGACATTAGCCTTCATGATTTCTAGTTATTCTATAGTGGCCCTCTCAATATATATCAATATAACATACTAATATACTAATATTTTGAATAAGATTCATAACATAAAAATACCAGAACCAATGAGCGTTGCGTAACGAAGATTTCTTCAAGTCTTGGACTCCTTCCTTTGCTTCACTTTCTAATTAAAGAGACTTCACTGGTACTTCCTAGAAAATTCTAGGGGTACTCTTCTTCCCCCTTAGTCCCCTGAGCTGCAAAGGGGCCAAGCAAAGAAACTAGAACATAATAGCTTCCAGGCTTTCCTCGCAAGGAATTGTTAAAGTTTCTGTTATTATTAGGTTAATTTCAATTTACTAGATAACAATAGCATAGACAAAATAACTAAGAGAAACACAATCACAAGAGTACACAAGAATTTATCCTCGGAAACCCTCAAGGGGAAGAAAACCCAACAAAACTTCCTTAATATAGATAGCCAATACAATGCCAAGATAATGAACCAAACAACACGGAAATTACTCTCCCAAGGATCCACCTCTCTCTCTCTTCCTTCTTCTAGGAACTGGTAACTGTAGCTTCCTTCAATACTTGTGCACTAGATGAGTGTGCATATAAATGAGGCGTTGGCCTCTCTTATTTACACAATTTGGCAGGTGTTGAACTGAGGTCTCTTTTCACTACCAGGGTCGACTTCTCAATCTGCCTATTACAATTAGAGCTTGACCAATCCGCAAAAGGGTATTTGGTCAATTACAATGCCCGACATGATCAATCCACAAAAGGGGATTGATCTAATCAATAATAAATATATTTTATCTTTTACTTTGTCCACAAAAGGGGATAAGAATATTCTTTGCATTTACACAATATTTTAACACTACCTCTTAACAAGAAGTTTATTCTTTA
Organism: Picea sitchensis; assembly: GCA_010110895.2. Classification (NCBI taxonomy): domain Eukaryota; kingdom Viridiplantae; phylum Streptophyta; class Pinopsida; order Pinales; family Pinaceae; genus Picea; species Picea sitchensis. The sequence continues at coordinate 28,714 of SNQJ01S0026788.1, read as the reverse complement.
TCTTTTGATAGTTCATTGAATGTTAACATCAACTAGGTAGAAGAATCCACTGGGTAACATAATCAAATGGATAACATCATCACTAGGAAACATCATCAACTGGGTAACATCATCAACTGGATAACATGAGGCATCAATATAATCCACTTGGTCATATGGCATCATGATCACTGACTGGCATATCTATAAATCATCGAAAGTTGTGTTCTCTTTATCTTCACGCAAAAGATACTCTTTCTTTCTTTCGTCTTCACGCAAAAGATACTTCTTCTTATCTTCACATAGAAGATATTTGATCTTCACATAATATATCTTATCTTCACACAAAATATATTCTTTGAGTTTTTCCATTCCTTTTATGTTCTGCCTTCTGTTGTAGTCATCTATCTCACCCATCCACTAGGTAGGACTACTACCATAGCTTCACTCCTAGTCATCCCACATGAACTAGAGAAGCTAATATGCTAGCTTGGGAAAGACTAGACTCCCTTTCCATGATCCACACAGGATCACGACACAAACCTCAAGAGACAACTAACCATTCCACATGGTCAAGGATTGTGTTCTAGGCTACTCAATCTTTGGCTAGACAAGAGTATCTACCCTCTGCCGCTTGGAGAAACATCCACATTCCTCTCTACGAGGGTGGTCACACCCTTCTCTATGAGGGTATTCTAGCATGTCCCTAGAGTATCCAAAACTCGATACTTGGATAGAGGCCAACCTTGTAAAATTTCTCATTCCCCTTCTCTACGAAAGTCTCTTCTCTTTTCCTTCTCTATGAAGGTCTACCTATGGGATTTCTCTTTCCTTCTTTACTAAGGCCTTTTCTCTTTCACCTTCTCTACGAAGGTATAGATATGGGCTCAAAAAGAATCTGTTGTGGTTCAAAATATTTTCATGGTGTAATACAATGCTACCCATCTTTTGGGCACCATCCATCTACTATATAAATTTCATCTTGATCAAAATATATGGGCACCATACATCTGCTTTTATAACTGCATCAAATCACGATCCTTCATTTCGAACTCGGAGACATGGATCCCTCTTGAACCAAGCTAATATATTCTAATCATCATCCTTGAAGTTTTCTTTTGCAATATCCTAGGTGCCTTCTTCAGTTCGAATATTTCTTTCTTTCTGTATTCATATCAGATCAACCTACTCCCTTTGAATCTATAAGAATGGTACTGGAGAAACCTGTAGTTACCTGCACATTCATCCACTATATCTAAGTATACATCTTTTTCTTCATCTTGAATATTTATGTTTTGCATCTTTAGGAGACTCATGCTCCTATATAAATATCAGATATTGTCTGGTCTTCACTAACTATCACCATATCATATGTCCTTCTCGTGTTGTCTAACTTCTGCAAATCACAGCATAAGTTCTTTCTTCCAAGACTTGTAAACTTACTTACAATATGCTTTCTTTGTCACTCTCATTAGTGATCATAGATGAAATGAATATGTTATCTATTTCTTCATCCTCTTATTTAATACTTCTTTCATAAGTCTGCATAGACACTGAAATAAAATGAGGTTAATTAACATTCTCACAAAAAACTAACTTGTAATGATAAAGAATTAAAGTAAACGAGATACTAAAATTAAACATGAATACTTATATTTTGTTTTCTTTGTGTGGGGAGGCTTCACAGACTCCACCATTTGCTATCTTTTTTCAAATCAAGTATTTTCAACTTAAAGTACATAATCATTAATTTATTCTAAAGCTTTCTTTGAGGGAGGAGATTCCTCTTCCTCTGCCACATGTGCTTGATACTTTCTTTTCCGTTTTCCTTGAGGACAGTCATAAGAAAAGTGTCCCAACTTTTGACAGTTGTAGCATCTTATCTTTGAAACATATTTCTTCTTGTCTGGAACTCTTACAGAGTTAGCTTCTTTATTGTTCTTCCTGAAGGAACTTCTTTTGTTATTTTGAGCTATAAGAGCTTCCTCTTCATCGACAATTAATCTCTTATGTTGGTCTGGAAGTATGTATTCTTCATGTCTGCAATATTCTGATAACTTATCAAACTTGGGTAACTTGCTTCTTGCACACACTCCTTGTACAAAAATAATCCAAAATGTTGGAAACCCATTCAGGGTTGTGGTTACAAGTTATTTGTCACTAATGACATCTTCAATAGCTACAAGATGATCTTTGATCTATGAAACTCTCATAAGATAGGATGTGACATATTCTGAGTTGTCCATCTTCATATTATGAACTTGATTTCTTAAGGTAAGATTCTGGCTAATGTCTTTGCTTTCATATAATTTGATGAGTGATTCATACATTTTCCGTGTTGTATGTAGTTTGGATATATGAGGGATCAAGTGATATTTTACTGAATCTGACACGATTATCTTTTCTTTCTTTTCATTCTTCTTATGCTTGGTATTTTTCTCTTCTTCATCTGGTTCTGGTACACCCACTATAACATGTTATAGGAGATCATTCTCATCTAGAATCATCTGCAACCTATGTTTCCAAGATCTAAAGTTTCTAGATCCTTCCAGCCTATCTTCTACCCTCATGTTGGTAGCCATTCTTTCTTGTAGAAGAAACCCTATCCCTCCGGGCTATATAAATAATGAAAAAATCAAATTACTTGGATCTGAAAACTGAACTCACCAAAAGATGTGCTGGAATGAGACAAGTAGCCTCGTGTGTTTAGATATCAGAAAATCCAAATTTTACTCCTCCAAACTTGATCCGCAGATTTCTAGACTGGTGCTTCTAGTTTTCTGGTACTTCTGGTACACTGGTACTTCTAGTTTTATGGTACTTTGTGAAAGCTAGGGTTTCACTTTATGGGAGATCTAGCCACTGAAAAAGTGTGCCGGGGATTCCAAAATGTTCCTTGAGGTAGGGAGCACCTTTCTAGATGGATTTGATGCTAAAAACCTTCTTTAATAAAAAAACCCTAATTTTCATGTACAACAACAGTGACGTTTTTCTTTTTCCTATGAAAGATGCTCTCTTCAGCTTAGCTCTGATACCATGTTAAAGTTTATGCTATTATTAGGTTACTTTCAATTTACTAGATAACAATAACATAGACAAGATCACCAAGAGAAACACAATCAGAAGAGTACACAAGCATTTATCTTGGGAAACCCTCAAGGGGAAGAAAACTCAGCAGAAGTTCCTTAATATAGATAGCCAATACAATACCAAGATAATGAACCAAACAACACAGAAATTCCTCTCCCAAGGATGCACCTCTCTCTCTCTTCCTTCTTCCAACAACTAGTAATTGTAGCTTCCTTCAATACTTGTGCACTAGATGAGTGAGCTAAGTGTGTGTCTAAATGAGGCGATGGCCTCTCTTATTTATACAATCTGGCAAGTGTTTAACTGAGGTTTCTTTTCACTAGTAGGGTCGATTTCTCAATCTGGCTATTACAATTAGAGTTTGACCAATCCACAAAAGAGGTTTTGGTCAATTACAATGCCCAACATGATTAATCCACAAAAGGGGATTGATCTAATCAATAATAAGTATATTTTATATTTTACTTTATCCACAAAAGGGGATAAGAATATTCTTTGTAGTTACACAATATTTTAACAGGAATAGCTTCCACTCTTTTACAAGCCTGGAGTCGCAACTCTCACAAGTAAAAACATAGTAAATAAAAAATTTGGCAGGGTAAAAGTGCCTTCCCAGTGTTTCGATCCCCTTCTCTTCTACTTCCCTTTATTTATATAATTCTCCATCACGAACATTTATCCCTCATGCACAATTCATTAATTTTTAGAAATTCAGTTCAAGGATTATTCATCCACTACATTGGTAACCTTCTACTCAAGTTTCACAACTAATTTCTCTTTTATTTTTTTTATTTTTTTTAAACCACCTTTCCTCACATTTCCCCATGTGTTCCTAAATTTTCTCTTAGTTCTCTTTTAGTTTTTCGAATCCCCTTAATTAATGGGTGTCTCCTGACTAGGTTTTAGTTAGGGTTGGATTAGGAGTCTTCTTAGTTAGGATAGGGTTGGTTGACTCAAATTATGTTCTATGCACAACCCATTCTCTCAAGTTGTAATTATTTTTAAACAAGGATTTATTTTTTAATAATTTCATGCACCCTTGTGTATTTTATCAATTCTTTAGGTTATTTCTTACTATTTCCTAACCATTAATTTACTTCACATATTTACTCATGTCACAATTCAATTAGCCCCTTTACTAAAATTCATGGTTGGATTTAATAACTAATTCTATATTGTTTAATTAATTATTTTAAATCCATCAAGGTCAATTAATTCCAATGTTTTCTAGGCCACCTATGTTTATTGACTCAGGTTTCAATTATGTGATGTTCCCTTCAAGATGCAACTCATGTTCCAAGGGTTCCACTCGCGTTGACTTTTTTGTTTGGAAGTTTTTCCAACCCCTTGGAGAAAAAATTCCATTTGTTCAACCTTGTGAGAGACTAAGGGCTTCTAAGGAATAATGACCCTACCTTATTGTGTGCCCATTAGAAATTTGCATGAGTGATTTTTTCAGTCTTCCCTCACGACATCATGGACCACCCAACTAGGTAACCATTAAACTAAAGATATGGCCATGGTGGGAGTGCTAGTAGGATGTGACAGGGACACTACCACCCCTCTCCCTCAATATATGTTTTTTTGTGCAAGGCCCCTTTACTCCTTATGTGAGTCGAATTATCAAGCATCGTCAAGCCTGCATCCATTGAAAAAAACAATGTCAAAATCAATATATATATATAAATCATGCTAAAATCCATCATACATCACAGGTGAATAATAATGAAATACTCAAACAATACAATCCACTCCCTGAATCAATATAGAGTCCAAGGAATCCCTTTGATTCCATCGACATCCATAACCTGTCACATGTCATGTGTTGGGATCTAAAGATGTCCTAAAAACAACCTTAGTTTAACATTAATTTATCAATTGTGGATTTATCTTTTCTTTCAAGAATATCATCAAATTCTATGCAAATAGTTGTAGAGGTTAAAATCATGTAGTTAAAGAAAATATCAGTTTATCAACAATCAAGTTCCTGACACATTCATTAAAAACCCTGAAACTAAGATCTTACTCAAGAGAATTGCAATATGATTAATAACATGTCTCTAATTTAAAGGTGTTGGCCCTTGGTTACGTAAGGAAGAAAATATTAAGGAAAAAAGGTGAAGTACAAACTGTACGAAAGGCACATAAACCAAGGAAGGGTCAAAGTGGGTAAAAAAGAAAAAAAGAAGGAGAAAAGAGAGGAAAACACCAGTCGTTGCAAGAGAATATTGAGGAATATAAAGAAGTAAGGAAGAGGGATCATGGACAACTTAGCAAGAGGAAAGAGACATCAACGAGTGCTTTGGAGCACCTCACGAAAAAGAAGTAAGGATAGTCTGGAGAATCCCTTAAAGCACGGGTCAAGTTGACCTAGGGTTTAGGCACATAGGGTTTTGGATCTGGGGTTTTGACACATAGACTTTTTCCATGTAATGTATAAATAAAGGTCTAGAAGACCTGGGAGCGTTATTTCAAGTTGGTCATATTGATGTGTCATTATTGATTATTGTCATGGGGAGAAATATTGAGTCTGTATTATGGATCTTCAGCTGGGTGCGAAGATCAACCCTGTAGAAAGAGAGAGAAATATGCAAGATAAGTGCGCAGATAGAACTTTATGTTTTCATATAATATATCAAGAAACATATTTTTGTGGACATAGCCCTAGGGAAAGGGTGAACCACATACTTCGGGTGAGACTGCATCTACCTCGCAGGTGTTGTTGAAAGGGCCAGTAGTTAGGGTTTGTTGGTGCAATGTTAAAGTTGAACCATGGGTCTTCCCATGTGCTAGCTAATGGTTCTGTTGTTGGGACTAGGATCTTCTTGAGGGAATGTCAAGGTGGTTTCCATCGAAGATATATATTCAAAAATGGGTAGAAGAACAAGAAAGGGACTTTGGTGAAGCTCAAAACAATAACCCTATTATTAGTAAAGAATATTTGCTGGGAAGGTACATATTTATTGACATACATGAAGTTCTCTTTGGAGGAGTTCATAAGGAGTTATACGAGTGGTTAGCCATATTAGCAGATACCCAATTTGAGATTAGATCTATAACACTTGTGGTTCAGACAACAATGTTGATTAAGAAGGTCAAGACAATTGACAACATTGTGTCTGGAGTAGTGGATCTCTAGTTTGATAGCACCATTGGAGGATACATTACTGAGTTTTCCATCGACGGAGTTGAATCGTATAGTCAAGAAAAAAGGTATTTATTTAAGGGACATAGAGGGAAGTTCCTACACTTTTTAAAGCTAAGGATTAAGATGCTATTGCATGAGAAGAATATCTTAAAGATAAAATGAATCTAATTTTCAAGGATCCAGACAACAACAGTGACACAAAGACTAGACAAAAGTGCAGTGGGATACCATTCATATAGGTTCCTCTTGTGAAGGTATTTAAGCACAATTATGGAGACAATTGATTCTAGAGTGGAGAAGAAGCAGATATAACAGACGAAGAGTATTCGGAGTCTTCAAAAATAAATGAATTAGGATCTAAAGAACCTTGCCGAGGAGAACCTAAAACTTCAGGAACTGTTCCTACTGTTGAAGCAAGTAATATCACTCCTCCTATTGTTTTAGAAGCATTAAGTAACCATAGTAGTTAGAGAAATCAAAGTACTATTACAAGAAGTCTCGTACATACTCAGTCAAGAAACCCAGTAAGATCTATGGAAGATGAAATGAGGTTACCTATCTTTAGGGGAGATGGATTTGAAGATCCTGATAAGCACCAGTTCTTATGCGAATCTATATGGAGCATTAAGAAAGTCACCGAAGAAACTGTTAAGAGATCTCAGTTCAGTACTACCTTGAGGGATCGCTTAATTAATTCAATTCAGTTTAGATTCAATGCATTTAAAATATTAATTAATTACAAATCTCACATTAGTTGATAATTCATGCATGAATCAAAAGGACTATTTGAAGTTACCGATACAACACATCACCCTCCACACCTCTGTCGTCGACGCATGATGAATTAATTTGCAGAGATTCGGTGGTAGATTTTGTTTCAATTTCACGCATCACTTGAATTAATTGGTTGATACGACTGGTAAGTCCTCCATTAAATCCTCTTTGAACCATTGTAAAAAATATTATTTTTCCCACTAAGGAGTTTTAGAGCATCCAAAGGAACGATACGAGCAATTCAAAAGATTATGAGTGCTCCCATGAGTATCAAACTACAGATTTTAGCAAGCGTTACGGGTATGTAATGGTCTGGTTTTTCTATGTTTTCAATTCACACATACATTTTGATCCAATATTGCTTCGTATGTTGACCCTAAAGGATTTTTTCATTTGTAGGAACAATGCCTCCAAGAAAACCAACCACCAGGAAATCTCCAAGAGTGTCAAAGCTAAGGGAACCATAGGTAGGATAAAGTTCTTCCCCAATAGTCACAAAACAATTGGAATTTACCCTAAATCTTGTGCCCTTCATCAAGACATCCACCAAGGAGGTTTTTATTCAGTCTCTGGCCTTTGGAGACATGGAGGAAAGAATAGGGACTAAGGAAGTACATTTTCACTGGGGAAAATGTTTCCAAAAGGTCAAGAGGGAATAATTACCTGAATATACCCCGCACAATGACCCCCTATATGAGGAAACTCGACGATGAATTTTTTCCAAATATCCAAAGATCATACCTGCACATGGTAGAGAGAAGAAATCCAGTATTCCCCTACACAGAAATATTGAAGTGGCTTATCGACCACATTGACACACATAGATGTTTGATTAATGACGAGAATGGAAAGTGTGTCGAGGTTTTAATTGCAGTGGAGGTGCAAAATTACTACATCTCAGAGAACCGAAGGAGTGGATGAACACCGATTTTATTATAATCTTCTATGAGAAACATGACACTAGAAAGGTGATGTCTTTGTGGTGGAGAGGGGATAAAAATTTCACCAATCGAACCTATAGCTAGTATCCGACGACCAACTTAAGAGAACCTTATATATCCTAATGGACCTCATTTGTCTTTTGTATGGGGAGAAGGATTGTTCCAGGTTTTCAGAGGCATGGATGCCTCTATATTACACTATAGCCATTTCAAGGAGGGGTTTTAATTTGGGTGCCATAATTTCAAAGTAGCTGAGCATTTGCATTCAACATGCCCAAATGTCGAAAGAGGGAGAAACCCCATCCTTCTATATGGATTCTTATTTATTGGATGTCATCTATGCCATAAATGTATTTTCCGGAATAAACTTAAGTTTCCATGCCACAGAACTCTTCGTCCACATATATTTTTGTGTCCTATTGGAAAACAGGTACAAGAAATCATACTCCCTCATCTACGATCAATTCATTGTGTGCATTCTTTTTTTTCTTTCAATAAAGAGTGCCCAAGACTATCGATTGTGACCAAAAAGTTGATATTAAAGGCAGGTAACTGGTACTTGGATGAGCACGATACATACATTGGGTTTTTTGGAGCCACCGGAGCACCACATATTTTATCTTTGTATGTCCCCGATCGACTAGTAATAGGGGAAATATGTTACCAAACCATCCTGGAAGGTTACAATGCTACTCTGGTAAAAGATAAGAAGTGGGCACTCATCCCAAATGGATTCCATATAGGTTTCTACCTAGTAAAATATGTTGCACAAGATAAATAAGAAGGGATAATTCAATTGAAGTTTTGATTCCAGACCGACCATTTTCGTAAATGCGACCCCAAAAGTCTATTCCTTATGCATCCATCCCAAGTATCATCCTACTGGCCATATGACTACGACAGGTTTGAAGATGATATCTTCACAGAAAATGATCAAGATTGGGATGAGGTGGTGGTGAGGATAGATGACCCTAAGGTGACCAGCTTCAATGCCATGAGCCTAGATGAGCAAGCCACAACCCTAGAACAATTGGCTCAAGGGACCCCATTGATAGCCCCATATCAAGGAAAATATATCCATTTGGCACAAGACCCGTGGGAAACATGACTTCTCATGTTAGAATGAGCACAATGGGTTCTTGATCAACTACAATATTCTCTAGACCTATCAAAAATGACAGGATCACCTGTTGATAACCCAGAGAGAAGACAAGTGGGTACAAGAAGCCCTGAATTTATAGATATTGATGAAATTTCCAGGTTGGATGACCTTTAATTCGCAATGCCATCAGATGGATCACTCGCAGGTGTGGAAACTCAGCCAAAAATAGTCTGAGTATCAGTGGAAACAAGCACGTCAAACCCATTGAGTGAGTTTATAAAGATATATGATGATGATGAAATCCCAGAGGTATCTCTCGAGACCCCTGTGCATATCGAATACAAAAATGGATTTGAGAAGAAATATTTTGTTGTCCCCAAGGTCCAAATAAAGGATTTCCCACAAAAATAAAAGGAATTCGAGAGTGTCTTAGACACTAAAGTGCTCGACAAGAAGGAGACTCAAGAGGACAGTCTCAAAGACTAGTCAGGGTCAAACAAGCTAGAGACTGGAGCACCATAACAGGAAATCAATGTTTCAACGAATAATGAATAATTATGTGTCAATTATATTCCTGATGTCTCTATTTCCATCAGTGCTACAAACCATGATGAGTTCCAGACAGAAGTTGGGACTTCAGAGCACAACGAGGAAGTCTAAGAACCCAATCTTGAACAAATATACACCACTAGAAGTCTATGAAATACACTCACATGGGGTGATCAACAGATTCCCAAACCTATGGATGAGGTAGTGGATATACATGTTATAGCTTATGATCGGAAGAGGAAGACCATTGTCTAATGGACCACCAAGAAATGAGGATTACTTTACACCAATCCATTCTCATCACCACAGAGGAACATTTTATCAACACATAAAATTCTAAAACATCCAAGATCATCAGTGCAGGGATGGAAAACACAGATGTCACCCTAGCCAAAGATAAATGGGACGAAAAGGAGCTAGTCGTCACCCTAAAGGAACTAGAACATTTGTGCCACCTGGATAAGTACTATTAGGACACCACATAGGTCACGATGTATTTGAGGAGCGAGTTCAAAGAGGCCTATAGAAAGTTCATAAATGAGTGGCACCTATTCACTAAAGGAATAGCCGAGCTCCAAGAGGATACTCTCATGGCACTTGGGACATGCAAGGATATGGAGCAGTGGTACAAAAAGGCACAACAAGAGGTGGAGAGAGTCGATTACATCAATGTAGTCCAACAGGGTCAAGTTAAAGAAGAACATGAGATTCAGGTGTTCACTTGAGTCTTTTTCTCTGCAGCTACCTATGGTTGCGTTTTGTTCCCTCCTTTCTTTCCATGTGGACATTGACTTGAATAATGTCTAAACTTGTGACATGAAAATCACTTTATTTTACTTATATCCTTCTTCTTTCTGACTTGAGAGGTAGACTCTCAACTAGAAATATTCCTGAACTTTCCCTTCCTTTCATGATTGCAAGAGAAAGGTTCTCAAAATTGTTACTCTTCAAACCATCCACACTATCCATGGACTCCAATTGAGTCCCATCCTAGATACAATCAGTCCATAGTTTATCAAACCTTTCCACCATCTCTCATCCACAAATCCCCTACACAAAAGGTTCCCAAGGATCGGGAAAACCTCTGAATGCTACATTCACCAACTCAACATCATGCATTGTCTCAACAATGGTTGCAAGTTGATCTCAGATCTATCTAATCTTCATAATATAGTTCAATCATGTCCTCAATAGACATCTTGACAACTTGAAGTTGGTGCTTGTAACATCTTGTATGTATTCGTGTTTTGGTATAGACTGACCAAATAATCATACTTTTCATTAGTAGACGTCTTCTCGACAATGTGAGGTATTACATGATACTTTATGGATTCTAGCAACACTTTCTTGGCCTTGACTTCATTTCTATTGTGAGATGGCAATTCCTACAGATCAGTAGGACTTGAAACCACACCCTCAAAATACTCATAGAGGTCATTCTCCTCCAATATAAGAAGAACCCTTTCCTTCCAAGCCCGAAATTATGTTTCCCCTTCCAACGTGTACTCAAAATTCAATGTGTTAACCATTGTAACCTTCCTAGAACAAGAAAAATTTGTAGTGACATGTGTCTCAAGAGATGACTCTCTCTCCTTCAAGGCCTTGTCTCTAATACCATGTTTATTTTCCTATGGATTCAACCCTTTGTATTCTCTAATACCATGTTGACATCCTATTGTTCTACTCAACACCTGACAATTATCTCAAAATAAAATAGCTTTATCTATTAAAATTTTTTTTTACTAAGAAACAAAACATGCAGCAAACACACAAATAACGAAGCCAAAATATCGCAAGACACCAATATTTTTGGGTATAAATCCATATAGAAATCTTAGAGGGAAAATAAATTACAGGATGCTTTTATTAAGGTCAAATCAAGGATCCCATAACAAGGAAAATGGATCTCTAAGATAAATACAAATACAAACAAACCTAGCCAAGTCTTGTTTGTCATATGACTCCTCAAAAATATGTTTTTCTAGGTGTACACGATTTTTCTTCAGCTAAACCACGTACATAAATGATTGTATCCACTATGAATCACGTACATATATGAAAAAAACGTATAGACACTTTTCTAGTGGATTTTCCTCAATGGATTTTCCAGTTCCACTGAGGATAAATTTTATTTATCTTATGGCTAGGGTTGACCATAATAGATTTCGAATTTGAAGAAAAATGTCAATCCTTGTAAAAATTAGTTTAAAAAAAATAAAAGTAATGACCAGTTGGTTAATTAGAACACACTTGGTTTAACAACAAGTTGGAGATGATCTTGGTAAATTGTTTTCACTCCAATCCTTTTTGCTCCTACCTAAATTCACAAACCTGCACATAATAAATCCAAGAACCATCCACAAACAAATGGAAAAAAATGAAAGAAATGTTAAATAAATACCCTAAATAATTATGTCAAATAAATGATAAACGCTTATAAATATTCAGAATGGATCAATTTGATGTATACAACTCAGAGTTTAACGTAGGGGAATAAGAGATATCTCTATTGGCAGGTTGTTTGGTGTGTTGTCAGTGTTGTCATTGATGTCAACTGAGAATGGATAAGAGTGGGAGTGAAGTCATGAAGTCCCGATTCACAAAGAATAGATATGGACCATTGGATCGAGGAATTTCATGGGTCATCGATTAGACGAGAGCAGGGGCCATATTCCAAAGTCTCGAAACATGAAGTCACGAAGTCCTGATTCGTGAAGAAGAGATTTGTACCATTGGATCGGGGAATGTCATGGGTCATTGATCGAACGAGAATGGAGTTCGAAAATTTGGAAATAGAAGAAAGGATGTTCTCTAACTTCTGACATCATGAAGTGTGAAGTCCGGAAGTGTGAAGAGGAGATATGGGTCATCATATCACAGAGGGTCATGGACAGTTGATCTGACACGAAAAAGTTTGGAGTTCAGGAGATCAAACCTTGAAGAAAGGAAGTGTTCTAACTTCTCACATCGTGAAGCATGAAGTCCCGAAGTGTGAAGAAGAGATCTGGGTCATCGAATCATAGAGCATCGTGGACCGCTGATCTGACATGGAAAAGTTCAAATTTCAGGAGTTTGGACTTCGAAGAAACGAGGAGAGATAACTCGTGATTTCATGAAACACAAAGTCTTGAAGCACCATTTTTTATTGGATTATGGTCATAGCTAGAGGTCACATCAACAGAGAATAGGGGAAGGACCTAGCGTCGTTAGGCTCTACTTCAAAAATCAGGAGTTGGGAGAGTCATGGTGACTTGCAACAGAATATCTAAAATGTGAAGTCACAAAGAACCTTTTTAATTGGCGTATGATCACCACCAGTGATCATGTGGAGAGGAACTTTGCGCCCGGTGCTAGTTCGCGTAGGTAAAGTTCGTGAGGAACACATTTGAATAGTCAAAAATCCTCTGTGTGTATATTCCAACAATTTTGATTAAATAGACAATCTGATCGAAGGGTTGTTGTTTCACTATGCTATTTCATGATCAATTACGATTCAATTATACTAACTGAATCATTGTTCTTGGGCATTTGAGATTTGTAGTGTAACAGATTATGAGAGAATGCATAAAAGAAAAATGTTGTGAGAGAGCGAGTTGTTGTTTCTCTGATAAAGTGAGAGAAATTCAGAGATGAAGAATATAAGTTGGACATAGCAGAAATGGTGAAAATAGTAAAATGTACAAGGATATAAGAGCATGATAATACTAGAGAAAGAGCATATGGAAAAAAACAACAAGTGGAGCCAAGTATGAACAGACAAAAGCAGAGAAAAATTGCAGAACAAAGAAGAAGTGGTAAGTGTTGAAATATTTGTATTGTTGTAAGGTATTAATCAAGAAAAGATTTATAATCAGGGTGGTAGGGTGGTTCTAGGGAGAATTATGGTCCTCTGTTATTAAATTTGGTGCTTTAATTCTGGGATTTTTATCTTCCATCTAGTTATGGATATAAAATAGGGAGGCAGGGTGGTTCTCGGGAAAACAAAGAGTTTTATGTGTGAAATTTGGTGCTTGTATAAGTGGAAGTAGGTGCTTCCATCCAGTTGGTGCTTTATATCATAGGGAGAAAATATGCTTCTTTCTAGTGGGTCCTAGACAAACTTGAGGGTTGGTGTTGTCTACAAGTTGCATCTTGTTAAATAAGAGGTTTTTGTTGGAAGATTGGTTGTTGTCATTGATGTCAACCCTAGTCATGGGTTTTTGACCACAAGATTGATGAAGTTATTTGGACATGAAGGAAAATGCACATGCAGATACAACACCCATGGATGGATAGTATACATCATGTTGTTT
>SNQJ01S0026788.1:0-14829 GCA_010110895.2 Picea sitchensis | reverse complement strand
TTGGAAGTCATTACTTCCCTTGAACAAAAACTATTGATTATTTCTCATATATATTGTGCATGGTGTATTGTGGTGTATTGGTGTAACTCTTATACTATTGTTCATTGCTCATTGCATATAATTGAATGGTTTAATTATAAGTTGGAAAAGGTTTTTAAATTGTACTTGATACTGATTCACCCCCCTCTCAGTATCAATAGTTTTATCCTCATTTTGAGTTGGTGATCAAGGATAGATGATGTAGATAAATTAAAAGTTTGCTTATCATTCTAAGAAGAAGAGGTTTTCTCCATTTATGAGTTTCCTCGTGAATATTTGTCTCTCTGTATATCATATATATGATTGATGTTTATTATTTTTGTTGTTTATGTATTTCATAATATTTATTATCAGTTAGAGAATATTAACAATATTTTTATAGATATAAAATTGTTTAAGCACAGTGACCACTGATTCACCCGCCCCTCTCAATTGTCTTAGTAATTTCAACAATTGGTATCAAAGGGGGTTCCTTTTATTTAAAGGTAGATATGTAAGCTTAAACATGACAAGTCATGAAGGGATTTCAACCAATAAGCCTCCTCTATTTGATGGAACAATTTTTTCTTTGTGGAAAGTTAGAATGAGAACATACATTATGGCCTTAGGTGCTAATGTTTAGGATGTAGTAGAGAATGGATATTCAAAACCTATTATGCTAGCTTCCAAAGATGATAATATAGAATTTATCTTCGATGCAAATGCAATGAATGCTATCTTTAGTGGGCTTCCTGAAGTTGAGTTTGTAAAGGTGATGCATCTTGAATCTTCCAAAGAGATGTGGGATAAGCTTATTAGCGGTTATGGAGGAAATGAGAAAGTAAAGGGTGCCAAACTTCAGACATGTAGATTGAAATTTAAACAAATAAAGATGAATGAGGATGAAACAATTAGTAAATATTTTTTAAGAGTTGAGGATCTTGTGAATTCCATGAAGGGTCTTGGTGAGAAGATAGAAGATGCACTTTTAGTTCAAAAGATTTTAAGATATTTGCCTGATAGATTTATCCAAAAGTTTCTGCAATAGAAGAATTGAATGATCTTAAAATTCTTCCTATTGATCAGCTCCTAGGAACTCTAAATTCTTATGAAATGAGGATTAGTAAATATAAATCCATCACTATATAATCATATTTTAAAGCAGACAAGAATACTAATTCATAATTAGATGATATTGAGACAAAATTTGTGAGAAGGTTAAAGAAAGGATCAAGCAAATACCAAGTCAAGATTCCATTTAAATGTTTCAACTATGGTAAGATAGATCATTTTTCATCCAAGTGTCCTCACAAGAAAAAATACCAGAACTATGATGATGAAAAGAAATACAAATTTAAGAAATATAGTAAAAAGAACAGTTTATGTGCAAATAATGATGACTCCTCAGAAGACATAGATAGAAATTCATCTTGTGAAGATAAAGTGAATGATTTTATGCTTATGGTCGTAGGAGACCTTGATGATGAATATATAGGAGGTGACATGAATGATGAAGAAGTTGTGGTTTATATGGAAGGTTAACTAATCAGTGCTTTAGAATAGATTGAAAAACTCAGACTTAAGAAGAGAAAACAAAAATAGTTGTTGATGCAATTTGAAAAGAATGGTAAAGAACCAAGTGAAGATTTTGTTTTGTTAAAAATTAGAATAAAAAAAGAAAATAGAAGATATCCTAAAACAACAATTAGCATAGAATAAGGTGAGATGTGAAGCTCTGGAAGAAAAAGCAGTGAAAACTAGAAAAGAGTTGGAGAAGTTTCAAGCCTTGTATCACCAAAATCTGTCAAGTATCAAATCCTTAGAAGAATTGAATAACATCTCGAGTAAACAAAGATCTCCATTGATAAAAATTAGTCTAGGTTATGAAAGGGGTTCAAGCAGCAATCCATCAAAAAAGAAAGAATCTACTAAGATGATCAAATTTCAAGTCAGCAGACAATCAGATTATAATCATACTCTTGAAACAAAAGTTAATAAAGATGAGTTGAATTCCGAACAGGAACAAAGACAACAAAATATAAAGAAACCAATTTCAAGAGGAAGGTTAATATTCAGGTATCAAATTTTTTTCTATGGTTACTGTTATTATTGTTCTAATTGTTGGAAAAATAATTGAGAGGGGGAGGGGGGTGAATCAGTTATACATATAAGCTTCAAAGATTTATGTTCTTTTTTTATTCTTTCTAGATTATTATTTACTGTGTTGTTGATAACTTAACATGCATATATATACAATATTTGATCAATCACACAGAATACAAAAAGACATTGATTTTCATGAGGAAACCCATAAAGGGAGAAAACCTTTTCTTCTTAGGATGTCAATCAAGCTCCAACTTTCATGTACATCACAGTATTTGAGAACCAACTCAAATATGAGGCTGCAACCTCTGATAGCAAGCCATAACTTGCAAAGAGAACCAACTCTCAGGTTTCTCTAGCACCTACTAGATGGAAGCACCAACTCCCAAAATATCTTCTAGCACCAACTAGAATTTAGAGGACTACAATCCTCCCTAGCACCACCCTACCACCCTAATTGAATATTACAAAACTTACTTACTTGATCTGTCTCTGATCTGATCTATTACAACTCGATGTCTCCCTTACATTCTTCAGCTGCTATGTGTTGTTCCACTTCTTCATATTTATTCTTCTATGCTCTCTGACTCAACTGCACTCTTCTTCGTCTATAATCCGCTCTTTTTCCTCCTCTGCACCATGCTCCACCTATTCAAATTTTGTTCTTCCTTATTATTCTATGAGGTGTGTCTCCTTAACCTTCCCACGTGATCTTCTATGTTCTATATATATTTTTCATGCCAAGTCCTCTACTATATAATCATAGTGACTCCTTGTCTTCTCTGGTGGTTATACACAGTATGTTTGTCATCAATGGTTGTTATATTGAAATTCTTTGGATTCTCTGGTAGTTACATTCATTCGTAGGTAAATCCATCCTAAGCCCCTTCCTTCATGTGACCATCGACGGTGACCATATGCCTATCCAAAAAGGCACTTCGTGATTGTGGGTGCAACCAAAGGTGGTTTGAAATCAAACTACATTTCAACCCGCAATTTACCTCGAGCCTCCATGTGTCATTTCTCCAAAACCATGGCTTAGATTGTGGCCCACTCTCAACTTTTTAAATTTCGTGCTCCTTCAATTCCCACAATGCGATTGGACCCTCGATCTCATGATATTGACGGTGCTCCTGAATTGACAGTTCATATTTGTTCTTTCAATTAGATCAATGGTCTTGTGACCCCTTTCTCGATGAACGGTCGATATCTCCTTAGAGTCTCCAGACTTCTAATATCTCAAATATCAACTTTAACTCTATCACATTTTTTCGGAGTTGAAAATCCAGTGATGTGTGTCCCTCTCAGATCAACGACTATGATCCTTTCGCATCTCCGAACTTTGGAATTCTCAAGCCTCAACTTTCAATTCCCCTATAATATGATCAAAGGTTGCAAATACACCTGAATTGATATATAGATCGAATGGCTCATGTCCACTTTGGGAATTCATCCTTTGGGACTTCGGATCTTTTGTCGTTTGTTGGTGGTGAAAATCCCAAAGTAAATTTCTTATAGTGACGTAACATTAAAAACGTCACATGTTGACATGACATGGGTTGAGTGGCTTCCATGTGTCACTCGCTGACGTGGTATTACACATGTCCTTGCTGACATGGTCTTCCACATGTCCTTGCTGATGTGTTCTACCACGTGTCCTTGCTGATGTGGTCTTCCACATGTCCTTGTTGAGGTGGTATATTGACGTGGTCTCTCGATGTGACATGTATTCATCTCCTTGATCTAACAGTCATCGTATATTATCCAGATATGATGGTATTTATTCATTTCGGAGGCTCTGACAATTGAGATCTACTTTGGATGATCCGGTGGTAGAGAATTCGTTTCGACGCTCCAGCTCTCTGGGATTTAGGTATTTCAGTTCTCAACTGGAAATTTTTGAAGTGACAGTTTTCTAGATTTTCATATCATCTAACACATAGTCCCCCTGGCAATCAATGGTTGAGATTTGTCTTTGGATATTTTCACCTCCTCCCCATCCACAAACTTTTGAAGTTGTGGATCATGCACCACCTATCCTCCTTGACGATGGATGAACCCAAACCACTTTGGGACTTTAGAACTTTGGAAAGATCCCTCTCCTGAGTGTGTAAAGTGTTAAGGCTCGTGAAAAGATCTAAGGCTAATCAGACGGTTGTTGGTCCTCTGGATCAGTGATTCAAAAGCCACTGCCACTCTTCCTCCTGATCTTTCTAGCCTTCTGCTCCTTTGACTCCTTAAAGAATCACTTCAACACTGAGCACTCTTTGCAATAGATTCTTACGCAAGGTTTGGTTTCGTTGTTGTTCTTTCCATCATTGAAAAGAACACTCTTCGTGTAAATGTGCCAACAATATCCCCCTTTGGCATTGATGGCAACCCTGAAAGGATGCACTATTCTTCTCAGATCTCAAACTATAACATTCAGACTACACCTTTTCTCCCCATTTGACATCAATGTCAAAGAAAACTGAGAGTAATTATGTTCTCCCCTTGATCAAAGTACAATAAGCACTCTCCCCCTGATCAGATAGACTATTTTAACTTGATAATAGGGTCACGCCCAACTTCTGTCATATATACTCAAACTGAGCTTTTGCAAGTGGTTTAGTGAAGATATCACCAATCTGATCTTTAAATGGAATATAATGAAAATAAATAACAATGTTGGTTACCTGTTCACTCAAGAAGTGATATTTGATGGGTATATTCTTGGTATTGGAGTGAAATACAGGATTCTTTGAGACACTAATTGCACTAGTATTATCCCAATGAATTGGGATCAATGCAATATACTTGACCTCCAAGTCTGCAAGTGTCTGAATCATCCACAATACTTGGGTACAACAAGTGGATGCTACAATGTATTCATATTTTGTAGTCGATAAGGAAATGGAACCTTGCTTCTTGCTCAACCAGGCTACAAGAGAATATCCTAAGAAGAATGTACCTCCACTTGTGTTTTTCCTTTCATCCATGCAGTTATCCCAATCAACATCTAAATAGACTGATAATTGAAGATTCTGATTCCTAGGATACCATAGGCAATAGTTCATTGTTCCTTTCAAGTATCTGAATATTCTTTTGATAGCTATCAAGTGACTCTGTTTAGGTGGGGACTGATACCTTCCACCATTCCAACAACATGCATTATTGTTATAGTAATATTTTCCCCACCATTTCTATCTTGACAGGGGTCCTTTTTCCATTTCCATATGCAGACTTGTCATCCCTTTTTTATGAATCCAGAGCTAAAAATACACATTTTTCCACATATACACACCCTATCTTCTATACAACATGCATATACGTAGGCTGCTCCACTATAGACCGTGTACATTGGGATTTGTGCAAGAAAATACAAAATAGACTTGAGTTTCCATGTCATGAAGGAGATCTCTGATCCTTGGCCTTCCACATTCTGGAAATGTTTTGTCTCAACCCTTCAGTTTCATTTTGAAGACGATAAAAGCACAATTCCAAGCTATGGAAAAGAGGAGAAAGCATTCAACTTTGAGAGAAAAGTTACTCTGGAGAAATTACTTCATATTGAGTCTACATCCCCTTGTCCCTCAAGTCTGAACATAATGTTCAACCCCCAAGCTCTTTGCCTATTGTTGAGAGACCCTCATTGTCTCTCTCCCATGAGATTGCCTTTGGTGGAAGATTGAAGTGGTGGAGGCCCAATTGGAAGGAAATTGGTTCCTTGGTTTCGAACCGTGGCGACATGGAAGTCTGTAATGTTGTCACTTTTGTTGATCAATTATTAATAGAAATACTCCTTTCCCATCCTATTGGTATCGTGCAAATATATGATTATTATCCATGGGCATGTTTGTAATGTTTATTAATGGATTATGTTATCTAATGTTCTAACCCCTTTATACTATCACTATGTAATTGCTATGATTGTTTGTTGAGAACTTGTTGCAGGTATAAATATTTTGGTCAAAGTGCTCAACGGTGGAACATCATCGAACGTTGGATCGAGGTAGGCATATTTATTATCTTGCACATTAGTTTATATAGCATACAATGGAATTGAGTTGATTTCTGTAGTCATACCTATCTATTGTGGTTTACCCTTGGCCATAGATATTTTTTCCCTCGTACCAGAAATGGAGACTCCAATGGGGAGAGATCCTCCTTCTAAGGGTTGAAGTATTTTTTCTTCTTTGATTGCTCTTTTTCCTTTATGTTTCTTGTCGTATCATTGCTTTCTAGATTATGTTCACTTCGAGTCTCAATTTTCATCCTTTTTTCTCTTTCTTGGCCTTGTTTTAAATCTTGTACGCTCCTTTTTCTTTGACAGTCACGTATACATGCATGTTGTCTCACTACAAGCTGGGTATATACACACTTTTCTCTTGAGTAGTCACGCATATCACTTTCCCTTTCTTGTTTTCTTGGTTTAGTGACTGTTGGGTGGGATTTGATGTTTGTTGAGCCTTCTTAGGTCTCTATAGTGCCTATTGAGCTTCTTTGGGTTGACACGAAACCTATTTGGAGTTGAATTTATGGGCGTAGTCTTTCTCATTTTTTCTCAATTTTTATTTGTTCTTGAACCCTCGACTGTTCTCTTGGATTCTTAGTATTATACTTGAGTTATTTCGTTTATACACAGTAGAATTTATATATCAAGTTTCTTTCCAGTAAATGCATTTTCTCTTTAATATATTGAAAATACAAAAAAATAGGCATTTTTCATTGGTTGGCATTTTTGTCTTTGAACCTTTATCATTAGCTTAGTGAATTTAGCGAAAGATTGCATTTTACTTTTGAATTGCAGAGTTGAAATTGAAAATTGCACTGTTTTTATTAGCATGTCATTCATTAAAAAGTTAAATATAGACTTTGCATTATACTCATATTTATCTTCTTGGAGAGTCATAACATCATGATTTTCACTTCCGTACCCTTTTGAATAATCACGACCAGTAAAATTTGTTTTTTAAACTAAAATTGATTAGACACAATTTTATTTTTAGGGTGCACAAACTAGTCTAGGATTTAATGCCTTGGAATAGAATTTTTTGAGTAAACTTCTCTAAGGAAATTAAATAAACATATGTGTCTGCGACAGGGAGTTGAGAAGTCTATTTTATAAATGGTAAGATCAGGAGGTTCCACTCACACCGGAGTTAATCACAAGTTCGCGCAAAGTTAGTTGAAGGGATAACACTTGGATACTCACCTAGCGTCAGAGATATTTCTGTGGATTTATTCGTATTTGGGGATCTTTCTAGTACCCATACCTCTATGAGAGGTGATGATTTCAAGGTTTTGGGCTTTTCTACCCTTCCAATATAGTGATTCGGACTTACGAGTGGTCACCTGTGCATCAGTTATACAATGGTTTATTAGTTGCTTGACTTAGGTATCTCATAAGTTACTTGCAGGGGTTATTCTGCTTGTACCCTGGGTCAGATAGGGGTCAGAAAACACACAGCCTTTATGGAGGATTACCTCTTTGGGGTGATCTGATCGACTGGTTTTTAAGCCCACGACGACCCCTATAACTGATTATGTTACCTCCAAACTTTAGTAGGGAGTCTTAGGTCCCTCTTGGACAAGACATAACTTCTTTAGTGAGGGAGGCCACTCAACCACTTTAGTCCGTTTGCATGCATATTGGTTGTTTGAATTTTTGGTATGTTCTTTGAATACTAGTTTTCCTTAGAATATTTTTATTTTGTCGAGTCATAACTCATCATGGAGTCAAACCAACATACTCGTCGGTCCCGTTGGTTGTTACAGTTACCACCGGATTTAGGGTTCTTGCCTTCTAAAAGGCATAGATTTTTTAGAAGTGGTACACACACATCCACCTTTCAGACTTTTGGTTCCACAAGGATGAGTACTAAGTCTAGTCTTTAGAACACTGGGAGTTCTTTGACTCCCATACCCACTATAATTAATGGCACCGCTCCGTCTCCTGCAACCACTATAGTTGCAGTGCCAGAGGCTTATACTGGTACTATAGCTCGACCTATAGTTAATGCTTCATCTCTTTCCTTGAACCCTTTTGGGGGTTTCGGTCACTCGTCGACTTACAATGTTCAGTCCATCCCTATGGCTTCTAGTCCATTTTCTTATGGTATTCCTAACTTCACTTAGCAGTTTTCGATTGCCATCCTAGTTGTTGGCCCTAACACTAGCCTTAGACTTGGGGGCACTACACCTCCTTACACTCCTTTCTTGTTTGGTGGCTCTCATATCCCCTAAACAAATCCTAATGTAGGAAGTTTCCCTATTCTTAACCCCGGGTCTAATCCCTCTACGAATGGATAGAACAACCCAGCTAGCGGACAAGTTCTTCCCTATATCCCTACCTCCTAGGTGTCAATTTCGACCAATACTTTTGGCATGATGAATTCACTTCAATTCTTTAGATTCCCACCTAGAGGAGGTCAGTCTTACACTTTGGAAAACCCCTAACCTAGATCCAATCCAACTAGGGGAAATTTTCACAATCCTTATCAAAAACTTCCTGCTGGAATGATACCCAACCCACCCTATACGAATCAGACCAGAGGAGGGCCTTATAATTCTGTACATGGTTTTGGTTCTTACCGAAATCCTAGGTGGAATGCAGTTCCCAACACACAATCTTTCATAGGAGGATGGAGCCAGATGTCGCAACCTCATCTCCCTTTTCTATCCACGCTCAATCTGCCAGACTTGTCTAAGTTAATGAACTACCTCGTGAATCATGATCCCACATGGCCCGCCGTCCCCACCAAAATTCCTTTAGACATTCCAAGTTTTGAGGGTAAGAATGGAGAGGACCCTGGTGAACACGTTACTACCTTTCACCTTTGGTGTTGATCGAATTCCCTGAACCATGATTTTTTTAGATTACGATTGTTTCAACACACTCTCACTGGAGTTGCTTCATAATGGTACATTGATCTATCTAGGGGGAGATATGGGTCATTTAATCAGTTGGTGGTGGCCTTTCTCAACGAATTTCAACTGTCCATTAGTTATGATGTTGGCCTCGAACCTTTGTTGACTTTATGCCAGGACACTTCCATTCACATCTTAGATCATATCCATGAGTGGCCTAGACGAAGGCGGTTGATTAAAACTCCTATACCTCCGACCTTTCTCTTAGAATGGTTCCTAAAGTATTTGAAACCTCCTATATTGAAGCACATTTCTACTTCTAGTGTCTCCAATGAGGAAGAAGCTATCTTTAGAGCCTAGTAGTTAGATTTAATATATGCTCAGTCTGGGATGTTATATCACCTTCATCCAGAAGCACCGTGGTCAAATTACAATTCTAGGAAAAAACCCGGACCTCATGCCGATGACATTGTAGGGTATACCAATCTAAAGTCCATAGACTCGATGATGAATTCTACCATAGGATCAACTTCATCTACATCCTCCAAACCCACCCAGTCAGTGGATGTACATTCTGTGCAATCGTCGAAAAACCCAAATGGTGACCATCAACAAGATGGGAATAAAAGGAAAGGTCGAAACAATCATAAGGGTGGGAAAAATGGTAACAAGCCCAATGAAAAATATAATAATGGGAAGTAGAATGATAATGCTGGAGAGGGAAAGAAAGAGAATTGTAAGGTGCAGTTTCCTTGTAAAATTTGTACCAATGACCACCTTACACATTTATTCCCCAAACTCGTGGAGGTTGCGAGGATTTTAAATCTATCGCCTGTTGTGATGACAAATACATTCCCACACAACCAATACTTATCCTCGAGCTATTCGAATGCTATAAATTCACCTGGTGGAAGCCAAAACCCACCATCGCAAGATGGCGACCGTGTTTCTATAAATATGGTCGACGCAAAAATTGATATAGCCACCCGCTCTTGAGATCATATCTCTTCAAAACCTAGTATTGGTCTAGAAGCTCCTCCTCCCCCTCCAGAGACGAAACTATAGAATATGAAAGGAGTACTCAAGCGCTCTACTCACAACCCTAATTCTAGAGCCGCCCAGAACTACTCTATCCTTGAGGATCTAGGTCAAACCCATTATGCAATGTCAGCTTTGGAGGTACTCTAGATGTGTCCATCATAGAGGAATGTCTTACTCTCTGCCTTAGGGGCTCTAGAACCTAGTGGCTCAAAATTTATCAAGTTTGATGTCACAAATGTGAAGCCTCACTTACCCTATCATGTGTCTTTCCAAATCCACGTGGAGTATTCCAAGTATACTATCAAATGAGAAGACGTTGATGAAGGTGTTGCCACCTGCATGATGTCCCTGTTATATTGGAAAGCTCTCAGTTCTCTGAACCTTTCCAAGTCATCAAACATGTTGAGTGCATTTGAAAGTCATTCCTTCCACCCTCACAGTATTCTCCCTACCTTTTTGGTCCAGTTATGTGGGAAGATGGTAGAGGTGGAGGTAGAGGTAGTTGATGCACCTCTTGATTATATCTTGTTACTAGGTAGCAATTGTACCTATGCTATGGTCATTGTCATATCGTTTGTCTTATGTACACTTTGTTTTCCTCATCAAGGGGAGATTGTGACTATCAATCAGTTATCCTTTGTGTAATCTAGTCCTAATTCATTTGTTGGACCGTCGATCCCTGTGATAAAAAATTCTTAGCCAGCAACTGAGAATATCGACGTCGAAATGTATTCTTCCCTCATGGGTACCTTTGACTTCTCAACACTGATTCACCACGTTTATGCTATGTCTAGTAGGTCTTCTTTAGAAGGGACGTTCATTCCTTTCTTCACTTATTATCTTAGTGATCCATGGACCCTACCTTCTCTAACTTCATTGAGTGAAGGTCAGTTGTATGCTAGCATGGCTATGCCACTATCGGCAGTGGAGATTGCATATCAATTTGTTCTTGACTCTTCCATTGATCCTGATCATGTTACCTCGCAGACATATGAGGAGGATATTTTTCTTAGGTCTGTATGGGCCACCTCATTGTCTTGTTCACATGATTTCTTAGATGAGACTTTTTCTTCAGATGAATCCATCCTCGAAGCCATGAGTGATTCTAAGAGACCTTGGGATGATATGCATCATGGATCTTATTTTCTCCCAAGTCATGAAAGAATCGAGCAACATGACTTTCGATCTACCTTGACTGAGATAGTTAGTCACGTTGTAGTTCCACTTTATACACATGGCATTTATGTTGAAGGAAATATTGTGAGTATTTAGCCTACTGTCTCGATAGATATCTCTCATACTACTTGTTGTAGGATAAATCTGTAAATGCAGACATAAACTAATATCCCTAGATCCACCTGGATCTAGAACAAAATAGGACAGGACATGATGCTTTCCCAAAGTTACAATTATTGATCTAAGTGTCAAATAAGGAATTGATGACTTACCTTTGAGATCGCTTCCTTGTATATTTGTTCTTCCTGCTTCACTCCGGTACTCTTGTGAAACCATATCTACAATAAAACAAACCAACCAAAGTGAAATCAACTATGACAAATTCAATGAAAAATTAAACATGTGATCAAGGAGTCATGTAAAAAAATGAGAATAATTTTATGGGAAAGAAACATGCCACTGTATTATATAATGTGGAAGAAAGATATGACCAGATGCCTTGATGTCGTCAGGTTTCTTCCAATAGTTCCTTGCTTCCAACACACCTCTATCTCCAAGGATTTTGAGACCATGGATCTAGTAGCTACTCACAGTCTATCTTGACAAATCAAAGCTCAAATACAATCTAACGAAGATAACAATATCAAGACAAATTCAACTAACTTTCTCCATTAGAGCTCCTCTCATTTTATAAGTTGAAGAGGATAAGGTGAGGAGGTTAGGATGATCCCACTAAATCTTGAATGAAAGTAAGATCCAAACCATTCGGAGGCCACCTCACCATAGAAGCTTCTCCTTCTAGAAGCATCTAGAAAATGCTCATTCTTCCCACTTACGAAGGTCATCACACCATATCTGTAATGCAGCATGTGGAAACTCCGCGACCTAGATATAGTGCAACCTATGGAAATCAACCATTTCCACACCCTATGTATAGAGAAACCTGCAGAAATCCTCCTTAATAGGGTTTTTACAAAGGAAAATCCAATTTCTTCTCTCAGGCAAACTTCTTCTCCCTTGTTTCTTCAGGAATTCAGGCCACTAACCCCTCTAAAGGAAACATATAGGTTTACATAATTAATGATCATAAGGGCGATGAAAATAATGTGTAACACCCCTAGAAATATTGAGAACATAAATAGAGGTGCGGATTATTCGCCAGAAGAAATTTTGATCTACATTGAACTCTCCAATGAATTTTGAGATGTATTCGCTTGGTCATATGAAGAGATGCCAACAATCGACCCTCATATTTTCAAACATGGGATTAGAACTTACCTGAATGCTAAACCTCTTTGACAACATCTTAGAGCTGTAAATCCTAGGCAGGCCCCTGTTATTAAGGAAAAGGTGGAGAAGCTACTTAACGTTGGCTTCATCTACCCGGTTCCCTTGACTAAATGGGTATCCAACCCCATTCTTGTGAATAAAAAGCATGGAACCATCCATGTGTGTATGGAATTTTGCGACCTGAACAAGGCTTGTCCTAAAGATAACTTCCCCACACATTTCATTGATTAGATTCTTGACGAGTGTGCAGGAAGCGAGATATTTTTTTTAATGGATGGAGTTTCAGGCTATAACCAAATCCATATCAACCCCGAGGATGAACACAAGAGTATATTTATATGTCCTTGGGGTACTTTTTCATACCATAAAATGTCTTTCAGCCTTAAAAATGATGGAGCAACCTTCCAACGTGCCATGACTTTCTCTTTTCACGATATCAAGCACATAGTCGAAGCCTACCTTGATGATCTTGTTGCTCACTCATGCAAGAGAGTGGATCATGTTATACAACTTTGGCTAGTTTTTTAAATATGTCGTTACTATAAAATCTGGTTAAACCCTCAGAAATGCATCTTTTGCATTAAGTCTAGTCGTCTCTTAGGATTTTTAGTTTCCAAGACTAGGATCATGGTAGATCCTTTTAAGGTTGAGGTAATACTTCAAGGTTTACAGGGGAAAGATAACTTTCTACGTTGGTTCATAGTGAATTATTCCAATATGACTAAGGGTTTCATGTGCCTCTTGAAGAAGGACACACCTTTTATCTGGGATGAGAAAGCCCAGGAGTCTTTCGACGCTTTGAAGAAAGCCTTGGTATCAGCCCCTCTTCTAAAATCCCCTGATTATAGTAGAGATTACTTATTGTATATTGCCACATCTACAGAGATGGTTCTTATGATTCTAGTTCAGGAGGATGATGAGCTCCATGACCATGTCATCTACTATCTTAGTCAAAATTTAGTCAGTCCTGATCTTAGTTACTCTCACATTAAAAATATAGCTTTAGTTACTGTTCACGCAGTCCAACGTTTATGTCACTATATATTTCTTTACATGACTACTATGGTTGTTGATGTCAATCCATTTCAATACGTCCTTAGCAGGCATATCACAGGGGGGAAATATAATAAATGGATTGTCATCTTACAAGAGTTTGATCTCAACTTCACTTCAGCCAAGTCCAAGAAATCACTAGTTTTTGGAGAGTTAATATTTGATTTCCCACGATTATACGAGGATGTTATCCATATTGATTCATTTTCAGATAAACACATTTTCCTTGTCTCATCGTTCGACCCCTCGTATGGATACTTTGTTTTATATCTTTAAACCTTGAAGTTCGCTCAACATCTCTCATGAGATGATCGATGATGTGTTAGATACTAAGCCAAAAAGTATACCATCATCAGTGACACTTTGTATTGCCGAAGAGTAGATAATATATTGCAACATTTCTTAACTCACTAGAAAGTTGAGTCAGTCCTAAATGATTTCCACAAAGGGGCATGTGGTGGTCACCTATCAGGGCTTGTGACAACCCAAAAAATCTTGTGAGCTAGTTATTTCTAGCCTATTATATTTAAAGATTGTATCAAAGTAGTTAAGCAGTGTCACCCCTTCTAGGTGTTCACTCGAAAAATTTGCTTGCATCCATCCCCTCTTCACCCAGTCATTATCGTCAGTCCCTTCACCAAGTGGGGGGTAGATTTCATCGATTGGAACCCAAATTTAGCTGGGGGGCATGAACACATTATCGTGGTTTTTGACTACTTTACTAAGTGGGTCAAGGCAATTCCTACCATAAAATTTGATGGGAAGACTGCAACCTTCTTCGTGTTCAACCAAATTATCGCCCAGTTCGATATCACGAGTGAGATTGTCACTACCCATGGAAGTCACTTTTAGAATGAAATGATGATAGAACTAGCATCTAAGTTGGGGTTTAGACATGTTCATCCATCCCCTTATTACCCCTAGGAAAATGGGAAAGTAGAGGTCGTCAACAAGTCTCTCAAGACCATTTTGCAAAAAACTGTCAGTCGATGTAATTCCAATTGGCACATCATGCTAAATCCCCCGCTTTGGGCATACTGAACCTCGGCTAAGAATGCCACTGGTTTTTCCCCTTTTCAATTAGTGCATGGTGTAGAGTCGATCCTTCATGTTGAGTGCAAAATCCCTTCTCTCAAGTTGGCAGTCAGACTCTTACCTGACACTTCAGACTTAGAGCCACGCTTCTACACCTAGAGAGTCTTAACAAGAAGTGTTAGGACACCTTTACGACAAGTCTTTCTATCCCCGATTGTATGCTGAGGGTGACTTGGTCCTCTTGTATGACCAAGACAAAGAACC
>SNQJ01S0026787.1:31702-62493 GCA_010110895.2 Picea sitchensis | reverse complement strand
AATTTTAAGAGTTAGTACTAAATTAGGTTAGTTGGTTAGGTTAGGTTAGCAAGGAAATGAGTGCAAGTTTGAGTTTGAAAGTTGGTAGGTTTGTCAAGGAGATGGGACTGAAAACTAGTGCCTTCAAGAGGGTAATAGAGTCTAGGATGGTGACTTTATTTAAGGGCCGATAACAAATGATAATGCATATTCAAGAAGGGAAATAGGCTTGGGAGGAGTAGTACCTTGAGTCCCCCTAAGCTCTAAACCTTGCGAAGGAAGGTGACTAGGGTGTAGGATCTTCTAGGCCCTAGCGCCTCCTTCTTCTTGAACTATTTAGAAGTAATTATATTAAGCAACAACAATTAGTCACCACCATCGAGGTGCTAGCACTTTAGGGCCTTGAAGCTTAGGCAATTATTAGAACAACCTTGCAAAGTTTAGCAAAATAAAGAAAATAAGTAGCAGTTTAAGTTCTTTGCTTCTAGAATTCATTAGGCATGAAATTTCATAATCTTTATCATGAGCAAGTAAACCATACAATTAACCATTCAAATAGATGACAAAATGCAGATTTTACTTACTTTCACCAAGAATAATCATGCAAAAGAAAACTAGATTACCAAAATACTCCACAAGATTTGATCCAAGTTGCAAGAAAAATCCTCTAAGAGAGACGTGCCTCACTATTTCAGCCAAATACTCCTCAAGAGGGAAAAAATTTCATTCCTCTTGTCTCCAAGTGACAAGTTATGATGAAAAATGAATGTACTTTTTGTTTATTTATACCAAAATATTACCTTTAATTACTTTAGGTCAAAAAATCAGGGCCAACCCTGAACAATTATTACAAAAATTAAATTTTCACTAAAATTCAAGATAAAACCCCAATATGGTGACGTCATGCTCCTCTAGGGTGATTTTAAGCCACGTTGAGCAAGAAAGATGCAGAACTAGGCCTCTAAAGGCCTTAAATCATGCCCACATGTGCGACAAGCCTCATCAATGTCTTCAAAATATCAACCCTATCCTTGGTGACGTCTAGGGCTATAAGGGTGACATATAAGGCCTCCAAGGGATAACGTCCAAGTGGGAGGAGCTGAGGACCCTTCATCTAGGCCTGCCAAAGTGCCTCCAAAGGCAATGATTTCCTTCTTCATGGTACAAGTCAAAAATCTATGTCATGCCCCTTGCATGGGGTCTCAACATCCATATGTGGGCTTCAGGCCCTCATGAAGGTCCGAACTAGTCATCTCCTCATGAATATATGTCCATCGGGAAAAGTCCTGCAAGGAAAACAAGCACGCACTCTAGTGGTCTGTGAGTCAAAAGTATCATAGCAAGTAAATCACATCTAATAATAAAAGCACCTGAACATGTGAATTAAACCCCCCTAACCCAAACAAAATGCTCAAAGATGTTATACAATTTTCCAAATTTAGGTTTGGAGAGGGTCTCAAGATGTTCTATTGGGTCAATAGCCCCTAAGTCTAGGGTGTTTCCCAGGCGGAACCAATCCTAGTCATGTGTGTGTATGAGATGACGAGGGTAGACCTTTGGGCACGGGGTTCATGTGATTCTAGGGATTGTAAAGTCTTACCTATGGGATACTTTATGGAGGGCAAGTTTCACCTTGTCATCAATGCAATTGTTTCCAGGCCCATTTATTGTCATTTTCATTTTTAATCTTTTCTCTTTTTATTCTCTTTTTATGCTTCAAGTAATTAGTTGAAGGCCACTATCCCAGTTTGGTGACCAGGTGCAACAGTGTCATTCACAAACACTTCACGAAAATGAGAAGGTTGACTCGTGATGAGACCCCCTTTCTCTTAGTTATGCAACCAAGAGACACTACCCTGGCTTGGTGACCAGATAATGGTAATGTCATACCGCTACATGTTTATGATCATGATAGGCCAGCTCGTGATGAGACCTCCTATCCACCAACTAATACCTTAAGTATTTTACTTTATTTTTGTGGGTCCCCTTTTCTTACTGAGAATCATTTCACTTCTTTCTCGGGGATCCCTAGGTGAAGCATCTCAAAGGTTCATACATACAACATTCAATATTCAATACAACATACATATTCAAGTGCTTCAAATATCAGAGTGATACATACCATGATACCTGGACTGATTTACCTCATTGAGAAAGACATGTATCCTCATGGGACCATGCCGATGTGATGGACACTACTGTTGGTGATGTGTATGTTGTATTTAATAAAAGAGGGGCCCTGTGGGGCTATGCTCAGATCATCTGGCTCTTGGTACTCCATTTTTGGAACTTGTGGGCCTCGAGACATGATCTCCTTAGTTACCCCTAGGTTAGGGGGTAACATCTGACTCCAACTCGGGGACATGTGATCACCATCGAGTGCATGAAAACCTCAACATCTCTGGTATGACATGTTCCTTCTAAATCTCAATAGAAGACGTTAATAATATCTAGGATGGTGATATCACCCTTTTCCTTGTATAATATGAAAAATCGAAATGAAATCAACTCTAATAAAACACATGATGAGCAAAGAAATTATGTAAATGCAACTATACTATGCTTACACTAATATGACTTGCAATGGTATGTACAATGGATGAAAATGCCTACCTACCTCTACTTAGTTGTTGGTTGAATGTTAGGTGTAGTCAAATAACCAATGAAACCATCCCAACAATACTTCATAATACATGCCTATGTGTTTCATCATAAACCAAAACAATGACAAGTTAAGAACAAAAATAACATGAGTTAGAGCATGCATCATATCATAGGAAATCATAAATTCTAGCTCATGGAGGCGGGAGGGAGGGACGAAATTATGCCAAGTCACACTTCTAGGAAAGTGCTCAATCCATCTTAGAAAAGCATAGTGAAAGGTCAAAGGCTCAAGAAGCTGACTCAAAGAGTTTGAAGGTTGAATACCTTGGATGTAATCATTCCCCGAGGTCTAAGAAGGGACTAACAAGAACCTAAAGGATGAATGACAATTTCTTAGGGGAAGGTTGAAAGATCAAGATAATAAACTTCTTCTTAAGGCATTCAACCTACCTTTGAATTCTAAAAGAAGGCTTTTCCATGGAAAAAACCTAAGACAAAGGACATGTTTCCCAGTTGCATCCTTGGTGAAATAACGAGGTAAAGCAATCGAAGGCAGTTGGAAGACCTTTTCATAAGTATCTTGCTTTGGGAAAACAATGTCCTCAACCTTGTCAAAATTTGAGCACAACGGTGGTTGAAAATTTTATTCAGAGAATAAATCCAAGTGATCAAAGAAATAGTCATCAAAATCCTTAAGGTATGAATGAAAATCATCATGAAAACATTGCATTAAGTCATCCTTGGGTGTTTGGAATACATATGTAATTATATCATCTCCTTGTTTCCAAATGTCAGAGTTAGTAGTAACCTCATATGATAATTGTAAAGGAAACATTTGAAGATGTCCTTCCATATCATAAATAGGATCCTCATCAAAACCAACCACATCCCATTTACATCTCCCAACATGTATGAACTCATCAATATTATCAACCATGTCATTAACTCTGTCATAACATGAAGGGTTTAATACATCCAAGGGCTCCTCGAACACTTCTTCACTTTCCAAATCATAAAATAGAGTATCATCAAAATCTTGGAAAGGGAAACAACTTACTGTATTCACTTCTTCCTATGCAGGAGCATCAAAGGCCTGGATGAATTCATCAATTATCAGTACATCATCCTCATGACTTGCGTCTTCAATCATTTCCTCGTCTTCATCATAATATGAAGGATCTAACTCGTCCAAGGGTTCCTTTACTTCCTCATATTTTGATTCATAGAAAAAGGTATCATCGAAACCCTGAAAAGGAAAATGATTAAATTTATTCTCTTCTTCTTGTGCAGGAGGGATAGGATCTTGGATGGATTTATCAGAGGGAGGAGCACGCATCAACACTTCATCATCATGTTTGATATTTTCAATCTTTCGCTCTTCAACCAGGTCCTCATTATCTTCGGTAGAATCATGAATACATTATTTCTCTTCCTCATGGGATTGGTAACCGTAATCAAGATCCCTCTCCTCAACCTCTTGTTGATTGATGACTTGCTCCCACCTTTTTTGGGAATTATTTAATGAAGGTCTCAAGGGAAGATATTCTCTCCAGACTAAGAATATATGGGGTATCTTTGGGGTCATCAATATTGACTTCTGGAACAAAGGAATGTTCTTCCTTGGATGAGGAGATGTTGGATTCGACTTCTATGGTCGTGTCATAAGATTCTTGGATTGAACTCGGGACCCTTTTATCGAGTAGGAATCCTGATTGTCCTGAGAATGCCCTGACATAGAGGAAAAGGAGGAATTGGGGTCTAGGACGATAGGTTCTAGGGAGTTGTCATGACAGCTTCTGGAACTTGGTATGGAACTCCCTAATGGTCTCATTTTAATTCTTCTTTATGTAATTAAGTTTGTTTAGTAATATGTTAGTATTATATTTGATATTCCATCACTTGAGGAATACTTCTAATTGTTCCATGGATGTGATGTTGGCATTAGGGAGACTATAAACTATTTTATATCATTTCCATGAAGAGTGGCAAAGAAGAGTTTCATTGCCAAATATTTAGCATCATCACTGATAGGATGGACTTTAAATAAGGCCCAAAAATCACTCATATGATCTTTAATGTTATCCTCATCACCACCAGTGAACTTAGGGATCCACTTCTCATACCTTGGAGGAATTTGTCGAGGGTAACCCAAAATTTCACTCATATCCAAGGGTTTAAAATTACCCGGGTCCCATTGAGAAGCCATGGTTGGATTTATCATTAGTGGAGTTGCCAAATAATCCTTCTAGGGATTATCAAAGGGAAAAGAGGGAATCACCCTCAATGGAGTCACTAGGTAAGCTTGTAAAGTAAGAAGGCTTTGAGGAAAAATCTTACCAAAAATGTGTCGTTTGAGGAAAATTGAATCGATGTTCCTCGACAACGGCGCCAAAAATGTTATCGCACAATATGTACTTTCACATATCCCAAGGCAAGTAGATCTATATTGGCATAACAAGGGGGTAATCCTATAACTATCACCTCAATAGGATACCCCTTTTTGTTTAGGAGAAGGATAAATCCACTCCAAGGGAGATGTCCCAAGACCTAGTGGTTTGATGAAGGGAAAAGGATAAGGTAGGCCACCCTTCTCTCTAGGTCACTCAAATCAGATTTGTTTCTTGAAGGATGAATCAAAAGGGTAAAATAAGGTGTACCTTCCCTTAACCAAGACAACAAGAAAACATTATGGAAATTTACAAGAAACATGTGATATTAATGCTTTAGCAAGACAATGAACTTGTAATAAATAGTTTTAGTCAACAAGTATGTGCAGCAATTAAGACATGTAAAACAACATTGAATAAAGTAATGAAAACCGCAATATGCTCTTCAAAAAATGCCTTGAATGACAATGTAATGTAATACTTGAATACTTAGATGATAATGTTATGTCATATGTAGATTATGAATTGAATAGGATAGAAAATAAACTTAGATATTGTAAGTTTTAAACCTGCGAAGTAAAGCAATGCATATATATTCTTAAGCAATACAGAAATTAATCAATGGCTCATACACAGAATACACAGAGATCTTTACCGGAAACCCTCAACCGGGNTGATTATAACACCGACAATTTTAAGAGTTAGTACTAAATTAGTTTAGTTGGTTAGGTTAGGTTATCAAGGAAATGAGTGCACATTTGAGTTTGAAAGTTGGTAGGTTTGTCTATGAGATGGGACTGAAAACTAGTGCCTTCAAGAGGGTAATGGAGTCTAGGATAGTGGATTTATTTAAGGGCTGATAAAAAGTGATAATGAAGATTCAAGAAGGGAAAGAGGCTTGGGAGGAGAAGTACCTTAAGTCCCCCTAAGCTCTAAACCTTGGGAAGGAAGGTGACTAGGGTGTAGGCTCTTCTAGGCCCTAATGCCTCCTTCTTGAACTCTTTAGAATTAATTTTATTAAGCAACAACAATCAGTCACCACCACCAAGGTGCTAGCACTTTAGGGCCTTGGAGCTTAGACAATTATTATAACAACCTTGCAAAGTTTAGAAAAAGAAATCAAAGAAGTATCACTTTAATTTATTTGCTTCTAGCATTCATTAGGCATGCAATTTCATAATATTTATCATGAGCAAGTAAACCATACAATTAACCATTCAAATAGATGACAAAATGGAGATTTTACTTACTTCCACCAAGAATAATCATGAAAAAATAGATTAGATTACCAAAAATACTCCACAAGATTTTATCCAATTTGCAAGAAAAAGCCTCTAAGAGAGACATGCCTCACTATTTAAGCCAAATACTGCTCAAGAGGGAGAAAATTTCAGTCCTCTTGTCTCCAAGTGACAAGTTATGATGAAAAATGAATGTATTTTTTGTTTATTTATACCAAAATATGACATTTAATTACTTTAGGTCAAAACATCAGGGCTGACCCTAAACAATTATCACAAAAAATAAATTTTCACTAAAATGCAATATAAAACCCTAATAGGGTGACACCATTCTCCTCTAGGGTGATTTTAAGCCCCATGTGTGGGACGTTGAGCAAGAAAGATGCAGTTCTAGGCCTCCAAAGGCATTAAATCATGCCCACACGTTCCACAAGCCTCATCAATGTCTTAAAAATATCAAACCCTATCCTTGGTGACGTCTAGGGCTATAAGGGTGACGTGTAAGGCCTCCAAGGGATAACGTCCAAGTGGGAGGAGTTGAGGACCCTTCATCTAGGACTACTTAAGTGCCTCCAAAGGAAACAATTTCCTTTCTTCATGGTACAAGCCATCAATCTCCATCATGCCCCTTGCATGGGGTCTCAACATCCATCTGTGGGGTTCAGGCCCTCATGAAGGTTTGAACTAGTCATCTCCTCATGCATATTTGTCCATTTGGAAAAGTCCTGTAAGGAAAACAAACTTGCCATCCAGGGGTCTGTGAGTCACAAGTATCATAGCAAGTAAATCGTATCTAATAATCAAATCACCTTAACATGTGCATTAAACCGCCCTAACCCAAACAAAATGCTCAAAGACGTTATACAATTTACAAAATTTAGGTTTGGAGAGGGTCTCAATATTGGGTCAATATCCCCTAAGTCTAGGGTGTTTCCCAGGTGGAACCAATCCTAGTCACGTCTGTGTATGAGATGACGTGGGGTAGACCTTTGGGCATGGGGTTCAATTGATGCTATGGATTGCAAAGTCTTACCTATGGGCGCCTTTGTGGAGGGTGAGTTTCACCTTGTCGTCAATGTAATTGTTTCCAAGCCCATTTATTGCCATTTTCATTTTTTATCTTTTCTCTTTTTATTCTCTTTTTATGCTTCAAGTAATTAGTTGAAGGCCATTGTCTTGGCTTGGTTACCAAGTGAGGCATTTTCATTCACAAACACTTCACGAAAATGAGAAGGTTGAATCGTGATGAGACCCCCTTTCTCTTAGTTATGCAACCAAGAGCCACTACCCTAGATTGGTGACCAAATAATGGTAATGCCATAACACTACATGTTTATGATCATGATATGTCGGCTTGTGATGAGACCTCCTATCCACCAACTAATACCTTGAGTATTTTACTTTATTTTTGTGTGTCCCCTTTTCTTATTGAGAAGTGTTTCACTACTTTCTTGGGGATCCCTGGGCGAAGCATATCAAAGGTCCATAATTGGTTTTTAACTCTTTCTAGCTACTTTTACCCTTTGGGCCTTTAACCCCTTCTTCCCCTGAGCCAGGGTACAACCCTTCTTGTTTTAATTCATCCCAATGCCCAAAAGATGGGGAGGTGGAAGGAATAAAGATGGAATGTGGTAGGTATGGTGGAAACTGACGATGACTCTTCAAGGAACCACCCAGTATCAAAATATCCTAAGGGGAACCAACTTACCAGGGAACCATGTCACCCTCCCAAGTTTAAAGAAGGAAAAGAGTATAAATTCCATGAAAACATATGAAATCATGAAATATTCAATACAACATATTCAAGTGCTTAAAATATTGGAGTGATACATACCATGATACTAGGAATTATTTACCTCATGGAGCAAGACTCGTATCCTCATGGGACCAGGCCAATGTGATGGACACTACTGTTGGAGATGTGTATGATATATTGAATAAAAGAGGGGCCCTCTGGGTCTATGCTCAGATCATCTAGATCTCAGTACTCCATGTATGGAACCTGTGGGCCTCGAGACATGATCTCCTTAGTTACCCCTAGGCTAGGGGGTAATAGGCTTGACTTATTCAATGACATCTATAAGAGGGCATATATCCTCAACCATGAGGAACCACGTGGTGTGCCACCTACTGTTGGAAACAAATTCATGAGGTATATCAATCCATGGAGGTTTTGCATGCATTTGCAATGTCCTTCATACTCTTTTTCTTTAATCAAATTTTGGATTTCTTGACCATACCTCTAGGGCTTCTGGACTTGTTGCGGGGCTTCTTCTAGGGTTAGCATCAATGAAAACCAATTTTCCAGCAATATCCACCTTTGGAATTGATGGAAACACTCATACTCCCCCTATGACCATTTCTCCCTCTATCTTCATGCTTATGATCTTTCTCTCCCCCTTTTACATTAATGGAAAGGGGTAACTCCCCCTGATAGTATATCTTCTTCTAACAATTTATCTCCCCCTTTCATCTTTACAAGATGTCGTGTAAATCAATGTGGGGAAGGAACTACTCCCAGTTTCTGTTGAAGATACTTAAAGGTCTCCCTTGGGAGAGGCTTTGTGAAAATGTCTGCAATCTTTGCTTTTGCCCCAATGTACTCCAACTTGATATTCTTTTCTATGATTTGTTCCCATGGAAAGTGAAACTTAATAGGAATATGTTTGGTCTTGGAATGCATCGATGGATTCTTGGATATGCTTATAGTACTAGTATTGTCATAGAATATCGAAATAGGCTAATCATATTCTATTTGTATGTATTGTAGGGTTTGTTTCATCTAGAGGACCTGAGTACAACATGATGTTGCTGCAATAATTTATGCTTTTGTTGTGGACAAGGATATTGAAGACTGCTTCTTCCTTGACCAGGACACCAGATAATCACCCAAGTAGAAGGTTGTTCCACTCGTACTTCTTATGTCATCAATGATTCCTTCCAATCTGCATCTATGTAGGCGACCATAGTTAGCTTATTCCCTTTTGGATACCATAGTCCAATCTCTGTTGTTCCTTTGAGATATATTAAGATCCTCTTTATTGCCATAACATGGGTTTCCTCAAGTGCTTCTTGAAATCTTGTAACCTGTCCAACTTCTTGCATCACTTTTGGTCTTGAGGTTGTCACATAGAGTAGACTGTCAATCATCGATCTATAAATTATATGATCCACTTCTTTAGATTAATCATCCTTTCTCAACTTGTAATCGGTCAACATAGGCGTGCTTACAGGTTTGCAATATTCCATTATGAACTTATTCAAAATTTCCTTGATGTACTTGGTTTGGGAAATGAATATGCCTTCATCTAGTTGAGATATATAGAGTCCCAACAAGAAATTAAACTCCCCAAGTAGGGACATTTCAAACTCACTCTACATATCTTGGGAAAAATTCTAAATTAATATGTCATCATCACTTCTGGAGATGATTTCATCCACGTTTACTGCAATGATAGTCAAACTTTTTTGTTCCACTTTTATATAGAGATTACTATCTGTGATTCCCCTTCTGAATCCTTGATGTAGTAAGTATCTGTCCAATCTTGTGTACCGATATTTAGGTGCTTTCTTGAGTCCATACAATGCTTTCTTCAATATGAAAACATAGTCTTCCTTTTCTAACAATTGAAACCCTTATGGTTGTTTTATGAAAACTTCTTCTTCTAATTCTCCATTAAGAAAGGTTGATTTTATGTCTATCTGATATACCTTGATCCTTCTGTAGCATGCATAAGCCAAGAACATCTCGATTGCTTCTATTCTAGCTACTGGGGCAAAGGTTTATTCAAAATATATACCTTCAACTTGTGCATATCCTTTGCATACTAACCTTGCCTTATTTTTTATCACCTTTCCATCCTCGTTCAACTTGTTTCTGAATACCCACTTTGTACCTATGAAATTTTTGTCCTAAGGTCTTGGAACTAATTCTCATGTCTCATTCTTCTCTATTTGAGTTTATTTTTCTTCCATGGCCTTGATCCAATGTTCATCATTATTGGCTTCCTCAAAGTTGTTTGGTTAAACTATGGATAATAATGATAGATGTATTTGTTATGGTGCTTGTTTGCTTCTTCTAGTTTCTATCCCTGCATTTCTATCCCCAATAATTTGTTCTGGTGGATGATTCTTCTAATACCAGCATTTAGGTGTCTGGAGATCTTATTGATTATCTTATGTTTCTTCTTTCTCTGCTTCTCTTCAAGTTCTTCTTCTTCTTCTACTACTTCTTCTTCTTTTTTCTTTAGTTATTATTCTTCTTTTTTCTTTAGTTCTTCTTCTTCTTCTTCTTCCTGCTCTTTTGAATTTATGCTTTCTTTCTTGGTCTTTAACACATTTGTTTCATTGACTTTTACCTTGATGTTTTTCACTATTTTGTTGATTCTCAGGTTATAACATTTGTATTCCTTGTTTTTTCTTGAGTATCCAATGAGTATGCCTTCATCAACTCGGGAGTCAAATTTTCCAACCTTATTATCTTATCTTTTTATGTAACATTTGCTTCAAAAAACTCTGAAGTTCTTGATGTTTGTTGGTCTTCCATTCCATAGTTCATATGGAGTCTTATAATTGTTACTTCTAAGCATTCCTTTTTTCAAGATATGAACAGTTGTATGTATTGCTTGTACCAAAAAGATATCATCCAACTTGGAATATTTCAACATGGTTCTAGCCATTTCTTGTACAGTTATGTTCTTCCTTTCAACGACTCCATTTTACTGAGGTGTCCTAGCTACTCGGAATTGTCTTTTTATTTCATGTTCTTCACAGAAATCCCTAAATTATTATGACGTCAACTCACCTCCATTATCTGATCTCAAGCACTTGATTTTCAAATCAGTCTCATTTTCAACCATCTCTTTGAATATCCTAAAACATTGGAACATTTTTTACTTTTTCTTTAGGAAACAGACCCTGGTCATTTTTGTGTAAACATCAATAAGAAGCATGAAGTATTGTTCACCATTTATCCCTTTTGTTATCATCGGTCCGCATAGATCGGTGTGTACAATCTCCAATGGTTTTGTTGTGGAGTATTGTTTTGTCTTGAACTTAGCTCTTGTTTGTTTTCCATGTTGTCAGTGTTTGCACATAGTGTTTATTGGCCTTGAAATTTCAGGAATTTATCTTACCACTTCCTTGATGTTGATTTTGACAATATTGTCAAAGTGCATATGGCCCATTCTTTTGTGTCAAAGTCAACTTTCATATTCCTTTCCCAAGAAACATCTTTCCTTTTCGATCTCATTCAAGATGTATATGTTGTTTGGGGTCCTTATTGTTGTCGCCACTAATCTGTTTGATCCTTCTTTCCTTATTTCACATTTCTTTGAGTTGAATAGAAGTGTGTGTCCTTGGTCACACATTTAACTCACACTTAGCTATTTATCCTTCACATTTTTGACAAGTAGAACATTTTTTTCCATGGCGTCTTTGCTTCCAAGCTTTATTGTGCCCTTTCCTATAATTTTGGTTGAGTTGTCATTGTCAGATGAAATTGATCCATTGTTTTCTTTCTTCAATGTTACAAATATGTCCTTGTCCCATATTATGTGCTTTGAACAACCACTGTCAAGGTACCATTCACTTTTTTTTCTTTGGAATTGTAGAGAATTCACACATTATTCAATGTTTAGTTTATCCTGCTTCCTTTTCCATATCCTGGACGATTCTTTTACATGATTGTTGAAATTATACTTTGGTTCCCTTGGAGGAATAATCAACCTACAATATTTGGTTATGTGTCCAAAATTGTTGCATTTGTAGCATTCTACTTCATTATTTAATGAGCCAAAATTGTTATATTTTTTTGTTATGAGATTCATGAGGCTTTCTGAGATAATTATTCCTAGAGTAGCCTCCATAGTTTCTTTTGTTCTTAGCATAAGCTCTACAATTTTTAGCCTTGTTCCCAAAATTGTTGCAGGAATAACATAATCCAAGAAAGATAGTTTGGTACATGAGTGTGGGAAATCTTCTAGGTGGCAACTCTTCTGTAATATTCTTCTCGA
Source organism: Picea sitchensis (assembly GCA_010110895.2). NCBI lineage: Eukaryota > Viridiplantae > Streptophyta > Pinopsida > Pinales > Pinaceae > Picea > Picea sitchensis. The sequence goes on along the minus strand of SNQJ01S0026787.1, from coordinate 50,268 downwards.
GTCCTCTCCATTGTTGGTTTTTGATTCCACGTTCTTCTGATTGAATAATATTCCGCTTGGATGATCTCCATTGCATGAATGTTCTCCTTTGAAGGATTTCATTCTTCCTTCTTGATAGGCCCTATGATGAATTTTGCATAACTCTTTTGTTCTACTTCTTTTTCTATTGTCATGGAGCTTGAACCCTTCTAAGTATGATTTTGCTTGTATCCTAGTACAGACTTGTCATAGCATGGCCTTTGACTGTTGATGATTTTATCCAATATTTTGGTGCTATTTCCAAATTTCGGTTGGATGTCCTTTTTCTGAAGTTCCTTCCTTAGTGAGACTATTTATGCTTCCAGACTCTCCTTCGTTTTCTCCTTTTCTTCCAACTGGTTTGTAAGTGTTTCTTCAATCATTCTGGCTTCTTCCAACTGGAATTTTAATGATAATTTGTCGGACTTCTTCAGAGTTTTTGTTGGGGTTTTGAGAACCCTCCTTTATTTGATAAATTCTTCCTTGAGTGACTTGTTTTTCTTCCTTTCCTTTCTCAGATCACTTAAGGCATTGATTAGTTCTGCCTCAAGATCCACTTCACCTTCTTCTTCATAATTTTATTTGTCATTTTCAAGGGTTTCTTCTTGAGTTTACATTTCCATAAAGAGCACTCATTTTGAGTCACTATCATTATCATTATCCTCATCAGATGAGGAACTATCTTCTCTTCAGTAGATATTTTTCTTAAATAATTTTCTTTTATTTCTTTTCTTGTCCCCTTTATGATATTTATTTTCTTTCTTAGGAACTTCTTTTTCATCACTATTTAAAATCCTAGCATAAGGACATTTGGAAGCAAAATGACCAATTTTACCACAATTAAAGCACTTTAAGGGAAGCTTACTTTTGTACTTGCCAGTTCCTTTCTTCATCCTCCTCACGAAGTTGGTTATTTCTTCATCTTCATCTGAATCATCACTGCAACTGAAGCTTGACTTTGACTTTGAATTATTCTTTATTGTCTTCTTGGATACTTTCAAAGTTGCTTCCCTCCTGGATGGATTATCCTGTTTTTTTCTCATTTCATAAATTTTAAGTATTCCATGTACTAATCTCATCCATGCTCAACATAGAAAGATATGCTCTTTCTTATAGGGCTGAAATCTTGTGATCAAATCTTATTGGAGGAGACCTTAGTACCTTTTGAACAATTACCGAACATTTAATTTATTCTCACAATCCTTTATTAGTGTTTACTATGTCATCAACTCATAGAAAATAAGTTGCAATATATTCATCTTCCTTCATTTTCAGATGTTTAAATTAACCCCTGTAAGTTTGAAGCTTGGCCCCCTTGAATTTGGCATCTCCTTCATAAACATTTTAAAGTTTGTCCAAAATTTCCTTTTCAAAGTCATAATGCATAACCTTGACATATACTGAATCAACCAGGCCACTTAGAATATCATTCATGGCATTCGAATTTTTTTCACAAAGTTTCTTTTCATCTTTATTTGTTGGGGGAGAGGCAAGTTCCGTGTATCTGTTTATTATTTCTTTCCAGACATCAAATCCATGTGCTTGCAAAAATTTTCTCATCCTTCTGCACCAGAAGGCATAGTTCTAACCATCAAACATTGGCATTCCATTCTTAGTGCAATCCATGATATACCTTCCAGTGGTTAGATTGTTCTTAAAGGACCCGCTCTGATTCCAATTGTTGTAAATACTAAGAGGGGGGTGAATTAGTATTTATCTATTTTTAGCAATATTTAACACTTTAAAGGTACATAAACATTAGGAAAAATTATTCAACTACTAAATCACAACATATCACATCACTTAGACAATACACAGATATTTTACGTGGAAACCCAATTGGAAGAAAACCATGGAATGGTTTCTAATATATCACAATATTACACTCACCGGAAGCACCAACTTCCAATGTTCTCTAGCACCAACTGGAAGGAGGCACCAACCCCCTGAATTTTCTAGCACCAACTAGAAGGAGGCACCAACCCCCTTGTTAGCACCAACTCACACTTCTCAGGAAACAACTTGCAAACATAAGACACCAATCTTCCCATGCACCACCCAACCACACTGATTCAAAAGATTCTAATTACCAATAAAATGTTCTTACAAAACTCACAAGATTTACCATACTACACTCCAATTTTCAAGGTGAAACCCCTTGCCCTAATAGTTGCAACATATAGACACCTTCAGCCTGGATCTATACTCTTCATATGCTGCCTTATTATGCCAAATAGAACTGATCCTTGTCCTAGTTAATGAATTTCCTTATCTACACTGCAACATGGTCTTCAAAACACTTTTTTGTTGAGTTACATCTATCTCTTTGACTGTTAAAAGGATCCCTTGAAGTTCTCTGAAATTATTATTAGGATAAGTATTAGAACATGCCCCAATTGCAGCAAAAAAACCTGGTAAAAATCACCTTGATCTTCGCTACAGGACAAGCCTCAAATACACCCTTAACATTGTCACAAATCTGTCCTCGGATATTCCCAAAGGACTATCCCAAATCTAACCTTATAAACCTCCTTCAAAACGACTTTAATTTTGCCTTTTTCCTTAGAAAATTATGCCTTTCTGCCTCAAATACTGAGGAATATTATATCAAGAAAAACATGACCTAACATACTTCACAATATGCTTTAGAGCTTGCACTTAAAACCTGCCTCAAAATCGCCTAAGATGCTTCATAACAAACCTTAAAATCTTTGCAGAAAATGGATCAGAAAGGAGCTCACCTTTTACATAGAGTCTGCCTCAAATTTGTTGTTGAATGCAACTCATATTTGCCTTCAGAACTGTCTCAGAATAAGCCTAAAAATTATCCCTTAACTTCCTCAGACTTTCACCTTGTCCCTGCCACAGAATAGGCTTCAGAATAGGCTTGAAACTCATTAAGTGTAACCCATGAAATTGCCTTAGATCAACTTCAGAAAAATCGCCCTTGCTGCCTCATATCACTACCTCGTATGTCCTTATTTGCTGCATCATATCATTGCCTCATATGTCCTTGATTTTACCTCAGATGGAATTTTATTGAGTTTATAATCGCTCCTAGGTGCCATATTTATACTAGATCTAGCGCCTTGTTTTTAGGGTCGACTTGACCAAAAGAAAATTCAATTTAATTTTTTAATACTTGTTTCAATAAGGTTGACTTGTACTTTTCTATCTTAATAATATTTTTGATGTTTAATCCATTGGGGCTGACTTCACCAACAATATCCTTAATATTTATTTTAATATTCATTGCAATGGGGCTGACTTGTCCAATGACATCTTTAAGAGGGCGTATCTCCTCAACCGTGAGGAACCATGTGGAATGACACCTACCATTGGAAATGGCTTGATGAGGGACATAAATCCATGGAGGTTTTGCATGTATTTGCAATGCCCTTCATACTCTTTTTCTTTAATCAACTTCAGGGTTTCTTGACCATACCTCTGGGGCTTCTTCTAGGGTTGACATCAATGACAACCAATTTTCCAACATTGTTCTATAGGAGAGAATAACATTGCATGTTCATTGTGTGGATGGTGTGCTATTTGCTTGTCTCTTTCTTTTCGGTTTCAATTTATATAGTTTTTCATGCATTAAACTAATAACATTAAATCTTGAATCTAAGTAAAACATGATATAGTAAGATATTTCATAATATTACAAGATCTATTATGACGAACTATTCTAGTGGAATATCCACAACAGTTTACACTAGATCATATTGGTATCAAAGTAGTTTTATTTGGGATTTTTGTGGGAAGTTGCAATGTAACTTCCCTATTTTTAATCCCCAAATTAGCAATGTATATTGTAAATATGACATATGGCCCCGGGCCAAGTGATTTAATGTGTAAATAATGTAAATAGAAAATAATAAAATAAAATGTATCATCGACTGCAAATGGATATGGACGGATCATGGGGCCTAAGTTTCCACAAGAGAAGGGGGTCCAAAGGGAATTATTCATGTCTATTAATCCCAAGCCATATTTCTAAAAATGTTTTGTATGAACCTTCTATTTTCCCTTTTGATTGTTTCAAAGCTCCAATCATTGAATATGTGTAAGAGGGTTGGTGGGAAAAATCACCCCGCATAGAAATTGAGAGCATGGAGTTGAGTACAATCAACATTAGAGAATGTGAGAGTCAATTTGCATGGGTAAAATAAAATTCCAATGGAGAGAGAGGAAATTTGTACATCTTGGGAAAGGGACATAATTTTTTTTATGAGTGCTAAATCTTGAAGACAACCATAGGGGGGCATGTAAGACAAATTGTTGGAACTATAATTTAATGGAGAATCAAGTTGTAGCTCTGTGAGGAAGATTCTAAGTAAAAAATTTGCAAAACCGAGCAAATGAGTTGTTGTTGTGAGAATTCTTATTGCAACTGTAAATTCTTGGAGTCCTAGCAGAAAGATTTCCTAGCCAACTTTTGTTGGAGCCCAGAAGGGAAGTGGGATAGCCTGATGGAATACATGGTATAGAAGGGGATCACATTCCTTGGGTTGTGAAAGTTGAGGGGAAAGAGAGCTGGTGGATTGGAAATACTATAGGAATTAGTTTTTTGTGGGGGAACAATATCCAGCCTTAGGAACCACCTTCTTCTTGTGGATTCATAGCCCTGGCTTGGGGATGAATTGCTGGTGAGAAATAGGGAAGCAAGTATACATTTGGGTGGAAAGTTTTTCCTCTACAGTTGGTTGCGTATTTGCAAAAATAAGTTTTCTTATTCATTATGTTATTTATGTTAAATACTGAGTTAATTTCTTGAGCATTTTATTCATATTTTTTGAGTATTTAGATGCTACTGTGTATACATGAGATGGTGTGCATTGACATTTTTAATTTATTGTTAGATGCATGTGCATTTTTATTAAGTTGCACTCATTTAGTTTAATGGGTATCAGAAAAATTTGGTTTGGTTAATAGAAAGTGTGCTACAGAGTGGTATCAAAACCATGGTTTCAATGCTAGGCTTGCATGGGTCTACTATAGAATGACAAAGTTTTCAGTCTGTGCAAAGGTTGGGTGAAAAAATAGTTTTTCCCAGCGTGATAAATTAGGGTCAAGACCCCAAAGTTTTTTATTTTGTATGATGGTTTATATGGGGGTTGATTAATCCACTAAGTAGTTGTGAGCTCAATTTCGAAAAAACGGAGAAGTGTTGAAAAAATATGAAATATCAGTGATATAATGTGTATTTCCAAGGAAAAATCTTTTTGTGGCCGATACAGGGAGTATCAAGGAAGAAAACTATTTTTGTTAGCGATACAGTGTACATAGTGGAAGATATTTTTTTTCTTTGGGAGAAACGACAAATGAAAAATATTTTTCAGGCACAATATGGTGTTGACACCAAGGGAAAAGAAGAAAGGAGGACTTGAAAAAAAATGGGAAAAAGGAGCATATCAGCCAAAAACAAATCAGCCTGATACATCGACTAAAAGATAAAATTTTGACTCGATAAAGATGATTTTTTGTCCCGATAAAGACAATATTTTGGCCTGATAAAGATCTATTTTTTTCCTGATAATTTTTTTTTTTGGCTTGATATGCTTCCCAAAAGACAAATTTTTGGCTCGATATATCGCCCAAAAAGAAAACAATTTTCGGGGATAAAAATAGTATCGATGAGAGAGAATAATTCTCGTCAATAAGGAAAATTAATTCACTGTGATAAAGAGGAGAGTATTGACCAAGAAATAAATTGTTGGAGTGATATATGAACTAAGAAATAAATTGTTGGAGTGATATATGAACCAAGAAATAAATCATTGGAGTTATGTATTGGCCACAAAATTAATTATCGGTGTGATAAGAGAAGAGAAATGAAGGGAAAGGAAAAGACAATAAAAGAAGAGAGAAAAGGAGAAGAGAAGAAGATAAAGAAAGAAAAGAGAAGAGAAGAGAAAAGAGGAGGAAAGGGAAGCAAAAAGATGGATAAGGATTAAAAAATAATCTGGAGCCAAAAACTTATTTGGCCATAACAGAAGAATTTAAACTCGGAATCAGATGAAGTTTAAAGGGTATTTTCACTATTAGAACAAATATTAAAATTTAAACTTTGTGTCCCTCGTTAAAATTTCTTGTCAATTGCGCTAGCTTTAAACCTTTGTGTCACTTGTCGTAATCTTTTTAGCTACAATAAACCTCTAAACCTTTCGCCATTTTCGTCAATATTCTCTACCATTTAAATCTCAAAAACTTGCATCGAAATTTGTCAAAAATTTCAAAGCTTCACATCCAATTTGTTGAGGTCCTTCCATCTCTCTTTGTTCACAAATCATCGATCTTTGAAATAGGTCTAAAGGTGCCAAGTTATAAAACCAAACTACTATGCTTTATATGTAAATTATATTATTTTAAAATTATTTTATATAATTTTAAATTAATATTTTATTATTTTAAAGTTTGGTTAAAAGAGAAAAATTGTTTATTTGGCCAAACCTTTTTATACAAAAAATTATTGGGCCAATTACCCCATGATCCCATTCTCTAATCAAAGCACCGAGCCAAGCACTTGCAACACAACACAAGTCAGTTGAGACCGAGCACCCAAGCGCCAGGCATCAAGTCACATGGAGGAGGAGCTCAAGAAGGGGGCCTAAAAGGGGTGCACTATGTGTCGAAATAAGCATGGAATGGTGTTGTATATAAACACAATATTTCTTGTTTACGCCGACTATGTTGGATAATTCCCATGGGTTTAAAATATATATAATATGCAGCGCCAATACACCATATGTCCAAGCAATGATAGCATCGAATGCAGCTATACCACAAGCCAATGCTAGTGACCAAGCACTATGGCCACAAGGCAAGAGGAGGAGAATTTACAAAGGGCGTCATGCATGCTCTACGCGTCGACTAAGATCATTGATGCCCAATCATAGGAGGTTCAGAGCATCCTGTTAAGAAATGTTTGAGGGATTCCAAAATAGATAAGAGTAATGTACATGATGTGTGTTTATGGGAGGATCTATCTGTATCCCCAAAGTACAACAATTGTTGCAGGATTTCTTGAATGAAAAAGAGCTATGTAAGAGTATCAACCCTCGCAAATATTTTTCTTATGATGCTACAGTCCAAGCTGTAATTCTCAGTGGAGAAAGTAATGAAAGAGTTCCAAGAACGTGTGATTTTGATGCTACTCCACTGTCACTTCGACTGAAAACTACTGGAGGAGTGATGATGCTCACCATTCTGAGCACCAGGTTCCACTTCGGGAGATTTGACCACTGGGTGATTCAAATTATCATTTCCTCATTTCGCCCGAATGCTCAAAGTCAAGGTTCCACAACTCATTTCCCCCTGAAGGCCCGAAATCAAAATTCCTCTGGTCTATTTTCATCTGATAGGCTTTGCATGTGCACCGAAACAAACCTTGATTCCTAGGTTGCAGAAAATTGATTAACAAGTGAATTGATACTACCTTTTGATATAATCTACAGATATTGTTTTGCACAAAGGATGGTAGTCTTGAATCATTGAGATGAATAATAAGAGAGTGAGACTGTCTATTAAATGCAACAGATAGTCTATATTTCCCAAGCACAAACTCAATATTTGGGTTTTGATAAGTTGGCAGTTAGAGACATATATGGCAGAGCATCCCAAATTCTAGGCACAAATTCAACAGTCAAGGGATTCCAAATAGAAAAAGTACCAGATCTTTTAGGATTTGACACCAACAACATCCAACAACCTCAATTATTAGAGATCTTTTGGCAATCAATTCTAAGTTTAGTTTTATTTTAATATATTTTTGTAACTATTACCTAGAAATTCAGAGGTCATCTATAGGTGTCAAGGAGTCTTATAACTACTTTATATTTTTAGAAAAGTCTAGAGAGCTCAAACTCTCGAACTAGGTTTTGTAAAGGGTCTATATATTCATATGAAGAAAAACTAAAAAAAGGGGGGAAACAGCCTGAGAGCCTTTGGGAGCTAGGTATGTAATGCAGATTTTTCAATGAAAATATTTGACAGAAGCAAAGAGATTCTATACCTCATTATGTTAAATTCTTTCTTCTTCCTATGTTATTGTTTCTCATGTTCACATTGATACTTTTGTTCCTTCTATTCATTTATCCAGCTTTTATTGGCTACAATTCAGTGAGACTTCTGTTGTGGCGAATTTAAGAGCATCCTCTTAAGTGCAGTTTTTCCTCTGTTTTGATGTGATCAAAACAAGACCCGCGTCTTAACTATTTTTCCTGATTCAAAAGATTTATTTGTTCATATTTTTTCCTATGTATTTTTATGAGTGAGACAAGACCTATGTCCAGATATTTGAAATTATTTCCATTCTTCTACTAAAAGGGAAGGCCAAATTTATCAAAATTGGATACCTCGTTCTTCATTTTTAGTTTTTTTTTCCCACATATTCTATTCACACTTATGATCTAAATGATTTAGAAGTCGAGGTCATGCCTCTTTATTTCTGATTTTTAATGATTGAAAGGCTCTTTCAGACCTAGTTCTAGAAGCCTCCAATAACTGATCAATCAACAATTGTTATTTTATTCAAAATGTGTTAAGGCTTGGCTCTATTACAACCTAGAGTCAACTCTTGCGACAACATTTTTGGCGTCATTTCCGCTGACGGTTTTGAAGGTCTATATCTTCCCTGGGGTACAACAAAGTCCAGATCCATTCCTTCATGGTGAACAAGGGATAGACATTCAATTGGTTGTGATCATTCACCTGGCGACTCCTTGGTTCGAAGACTCAACATGATTCACTAGTGACTCCACTGGTTTCAAGATGTCAAGTTCTTTCACTTCTCGGATTTTTGCGAGGTTTTCTCCTTTGGATTTTACAAATGTTGTTGGCTTTCCAAATGATGTTCTTGTTATGGAAAGTTGGGTAGATTATCTTCCTAAATTCAAAGAATATGTAAATGATAATCCTGCTCAGCATTTGTTTGAATTTCATAAGCTCATGCACCAATTAGATATCCATCATGAAGACATCCTCATGAAGTTGTTCATGTTTAGTCTAGGAGGAGATGCTCGTCATTGGTACAAGTCTCTTCCTCCTTCCAACATCTCATCGTTAAAAGAATTTCATGTTACCTTTCATAAGCATTGAAAGAGGATCTATCCAACTGATCTTATTTTTGAAGACTGTTGCAATTTATATTTCATAGAACAAAATTGTAAAGATAATCAGTTTGTTGATGAAAAATTAGAACATGATAGCAATTATGATCAAATATATGAAGAAGAATTTGCAGAAAAAATCAAGATCTCCTTCAAACAGATCATGAAACTTTATACGAAGAAGACTTTGAAGTAGATCAAGAAAAGGTTTCTTGCAACAATAAGAACAAAGACGACATGATTGCAAGTAAAAATGAAGAAATCCTTGTAGACCCTCCAGTCTTTCAAGCAGATCAAAGACAGGATGATGAATTTTCTGTTGATCTAGATCCTTGCGAAGGCCAATGGCTTATTGAAGACCATAAGAAATCAGCTCTTGGAAAAGACGATTTTGGTAATGATACCGACAATGGAAATGATACCCTAAGTGCATTTATCATTGAATCAAATGTTCATAGTAATTACTTTCATGATCAAACCACTGTTCTAAATTCTTATTTTGATCAAGCTGCTAGTATTGAGTGATCATTACTAGATAATCAAGAAATGGAGGTTTTTGAAAGTCAAGATTCAGAAATTTTGTATAATCAGCTTGTTTATGATGAATATCCAAAGGATGAAGAAGAGCAGATTTCTCTCCCGACATGCATAGAAACATACAATAGTTATCCTTTGTTTGATAACTATGATGAAAGTGATCTTGAAGATGATGAGCAACAAGAAGTTTTTGTTTAGCTGGAAACCAATCAACAACATCTTAAAATAAATCAGCCTGTGTATGACAACTATCAAGAAGATTCTTGGACAATGGATAAAGGACATAAGGAAGGGTTACTGGAGCAGTTGATCTCTCCTTCCTGTTTAACAACTGACGAGCAACAGACTAGTGAGCCTCAATGTTACATGCTTGCACCAGAAAAAGAAAAGATCAGCAATGGAGAAAGTGTGCAAAGGCATTTCATATAGCTTGGCCAGCAGGAAGAGGTATCGGTTGACTTTGAAAATTCTTTATCTTTTCATGATCTAGTGGTTGTTTGGTTGGAGTATTTTCTTCAAGAGGTCCAAAATGTTGCAGTGTTTTGTGTGCAACCAAACTTCAACAGTAAACGCAAGCTACCTATTCATTCTTTGCTGCAAAACAATTATTATATTTTCATTCCTTCATTTAGCAGTAAGCAAGGTATGTTAAGCAATCCATTATTTGCATGGCTCCATTGAAAATTTCATATTACTTGATCAATGAAATTTCAATTAATTAGTGTAGGGACAATGTATATAAATAAGTTGTCCAAATCAACATTTCATTTCAGCGTTCTAGTTCAACGTTTTATTTTAGTTCAGCAGTTCGCTTCTTAGTTTGGCATCCAGTATGGTTCATTTTCTAGGCATGATGACTCCATAGCCCAATGGAGGCAGTTATGCAAACATTTTGAATTGTAGAGAATAAGAAGTTTTGGTTTTAGAACAGGTACAGGTACAATGACAAGATTTAGAGTTTAACAGGGTTGATTTCAAGTCGCCCAATGGATGAAGGCATGTGATTTACTATTCTTGGCACTTTGCAAGAAAGCACCATCCCTAGATGGAGCCTATGTTAGAACAAATATTAAAATTTAAAATTTGTGTCCCTTGCCAAAATTTCTTGTCAATTGTGCTAGATTTAAACCTTTGTGTCTCCTAGCGTAAGATTTTTAGCTACAGTAAACCTCTAAACCTTTCGCCATTTTCATCAAGATTCTCTACCATTTAAATCTCAAAACCTTGCATCAGAATTTGTCAAAAGTTTCAAAGCTTCACATCCAATTTTTTGAGGCCCTCCCATCTCTGTTTGTTCGCAAGTCATCGATCTTCGAAATAGGTCTAAAAACACCAAGTTATAAAGCCAAATTACTATACTTTATATGTAAATTATATTATTTTAAAATTATTTTATATAATTTTAAATTAATATTTTAAAGTTTGGTAAAAAGAGAAAAATTGTTTATTTGGCCAAACCTTTTTATACAAACAATTATTGGGCCAATTACCCCACGGGCCCATTCTCTAATCAAAGCACCAAGCCAATCACCTGCAACAAAACACAAGTCAGCCGAGACCGAGCGCCCAAGCGCCAGGCATCAAGTCACATGGAGGAGGAGCTCAAGAAGGGGGGCCAAAAGGGGTGCACTACGCGTCGAAATAAGCATGGAATGGTGCTGTATATAAACACCGTAATAAACACCTTATTTCTTGTTTACTCCGACTATGTGGGATCATTCCCATGGGTTTAAAATATATACAATATGCAGTGCTAAAGCACCATTTGTCCAAGCAACGAAAGCACCGAATGCAGCTATTCCACAAGCCAGCGTTGGTGACCAAGCACTATGGCCACAAGGCAAGAGGAGGAGAATCTACAAAGGGCGTCATGCATGCTCTACGCGTTGACTAAGATCATTGGCGCCCAGTCATAGGAGGTTTAGAGAAGCCTGTTAATAAATGTTTGAGGGATTCCAAAATAGATAAGAGCATTGTACATGATGTGTGTTTATGGGAGGATCTATTTGTATCCCCAAAGTACATCAATTGCTGTAGGATTTCTTGAATGGAAAAGAGCTTTGTAAGAGTATCAACCCTGGCGAATATTTTTCTTATGATGCTACAGTCCAAGCTGTAATTCTCAGTGGAGAAAGTAATGAAAGAGCTCCAGGAACTTGTGCTTATGATGCTACTCCATTGTCACTTTGACTGGAAACTGTTGGAGGAGTGATGATGCTCATCGTTCCGAGCACCAGGTTCCACTTCGGGAGATTTGACCATCGGGTGATTCAAATTATCATTTTCTCATTTCGCCCGAATGCCCGAAGTCAAGGTTCCACAACTCATTTTCCCCCGAAGGCCAGAAATCAAAGTTCCTCTGGTCTATTTTCATCTGATAGGCTTTGCAGGTGCACTGAAACCCAACATTTGCGCTTCCCTATGATGAGGGTGGATGGTGCGATCCTCCCCTAGAGCACTTTGATCTCTCAACACTTGTTTTCCAACACATTTCCAGCTACAGGGCGGGTATCGTCCCTGTTCAATACAGAAGGTTGCAATGTCAAAGAAAGTTTTTAATCCATCAGCTCGTGATCATAAATCTGTTGAGACCTCAGATAAAATGTATGGGATGTGTTTTACACAAATATCACAGTTAGGTAAATTCTCTGGTGAGTCATTATTAAGATGCTAAACCAAATTTTGAATTATGCCAAGGAGATTTCAGAAAATCTGAAGAATGTGCTTGCAAAATGAGCCTGTGGAGATCATGGATCACTTGAATGAACATATAAGGGAAGATTATTAAATAGGAAATGCCAGTTATTACTGACTNTAAACCAAATTTTGAATTATGCCAAGGAGATTTCAGAAAATCTGAAGAATGTGCTTGCAAAATGAGCCTGTGGAGATCATGGATCACTTGAATGAACATATAAGGGAAGATTATTAAATAGGAAATGCCAGTTATTACTGACTTTGCTTGGCATCCTGATAGTTATTGTAGTTTACAGCTGGTTGAAATTTCAAGGCCAACACGCAAGGCACATGAGAAATCCATCAAAGTTGATATTCAATCTATGGACTTTGTTGCAGGTGCATTTGATGCAGATAGGAATACCAAATTGCACTATTGCAAAATTCTTTATTCCAGATCTTAAAATTTTCTACATCAACAAACTATCTCTTAATCATCCTGAGAGGTTCCATCAATATGGCCTTTGGAAAGTTACTCTGAGATCTTTAAGGACAATGATTTGATATGATGTGAATAAGCAAACAAACCTTGATTCCTAGGTTGCAGAAAATTGATTTACAAGTGAATTGATATTGCCTTTTGATATAAGCTACAGATATTTTTTTGCCCAAAGGATGGTAGTCTCGAATCATTGAGATGAATAATCAGAGAGTGAGACTGTCTATTAAATGCAACAAATAGTCTATATTTCCCAAGCACAAACTCAATATTTGGGTTTTGATGAATTGGCAGTCATAGACATATGTGGCAGAACATCACAGATTCTAGGCACAAATTTAGCAGTCAAGGGATTCCAAAGAGCACAAGTACCATATCTGTTAGGATTTGACATCAACAGCATCCAACAACCTCAGTTATTCGAGATCTTTTGGCAATCAATTCTAAGTTTAGTTTTATTTTTAATATCTTTTTGTAACTATTACCTAGAAATTAGGAGGTCATCTATAAGTGTCAAGCAGTTTTATAACTACTTTCTATTTTTAGAAAATTCTAGAGAGTTCAAACTGTTGAGCTAGGTTTTGTAAAGGGTCTATATATTCATATGCAGGAAAACTAAAAAACGGGGAAACAGCCCGAGAGCCTTTAGGGGCTGGGTATGTAATGCAGTTTTTTCAATGAAAATATTTGATAGAGGCAAAGAGATTCTATACCTCGTTATGTTAAATTCTTTCTTCTTCCTGTGTTATTGTTTCTCATGTTCACATTGATACGTTTCTTCCTTCTATTCATTTATTCAGCTTGTATTGGCTACAATTCAGTGAGACTTATGTTGTGGCGAATTTAAGAGCATCTTTTTAAGTGCAGTTTTTCCTTTGTTTTGTTGTGAGCAAAACAAGACCTGCATCTTAACTGTTTTGCCTAATTTACAAGTTTTATTTGTTCATAGTTTTTTCTCTGTCTTGCTATGAGTGAGACAAGACCTATGTCCAGATATTTGAAATCATTGTCATTCTTCTACTAAAAGGGAAGGCCAGATTTATCAGAATTGGATACCTGGTTCTTCATTTTTAGTTTTGTTTTTCCACATCTTTTATCCACGCTTATGATCTAAATGATTTAGCTGTCGAGGTCATGCCTCTTTATTTGTGTTTTTTAATGATTAAAAGGCTCTTTCAGACCTGGTTCTAGAAGACTCCAATAACTACCAATAAACAATTGTTATTTTATTCAAAATGTGCTAAGGCTTGGCTCTATTATAGCTTAGAGTCAACTCTTGCGACAACATTCACAGTAAGAAATGCTACAAAAGTGTTTCATTTTTTCAAAATACGCAAATTAGTCGATTTTAAAGATTACGGTGGTGCTTAGTGATCAAGACCCAGATAATGATGAAATTTTTATGGTGAATTTAAAAAGTAGGCATGAAGATATCCAATTGGGATTCTGGAAAAATTCAAAAGGGTTTTGAGTGGAGATGCCAAAACAGGGCCAAATCCACTATTATGAACCACCTTTTGTGGATTTTTGAGATCTCTAGAGGAAAAAGAACCCAAGATCACAAAACTAGAAAAATGTATGCAATCGACATTTTATCTCCATATCAATCTAGACAACTTTGCCTTGGAGAATTTTTTCAACGTCGACTTAGTTTAAAAGATAGCGGGTTTTCGCTAAAAATTTAAAGTTTGGAGAAAATGAAAAAGGCACAAAGTTGACAAATCCATATTGATGTATAAATTGGATTGAGCATTAGATCCTGAATCGGAGAGTTGTTGTGTATTCACAATCAAGAATATTATCAGCACCTGATATAAAATTTTCTTGTTTCTAGCCAGATATTATTCTACAAGAGGCATAAGTTGGCCTCTTAATCAAATTGCACTAGTGAAAAAGGGCACAATTGAGTAGAAATGGTAGATTCAGAAAGCCATAACTTTTAGCTCATAAACTAGAATGAGACATAAGTATAACCATAAGAAATATAACTCATAAGTGAATATATTTGAAAGCTCAGAATTTTGATTAGTGTATTATTGTTCTTCATAAGTTGGGGGAAAAGGACTTGTAGATTAAATAATGACAATTTTACAATATGCATAATTCTAACAATAATTATTATATGCATGTTTTGAAAAATTAGAGGTATAGGAAAAACATATTTGGTTCCTATATGAGGACTAGATATATGGAGGATGCTCAAGGATCTTACAGCCATGGGAATGAGATCAGATATTTACATATCATCTTGGGAAATGCATAGACTGAGTCCAATGGACATAGAAGCAAGGTGAATCTTGTGGAACTAGTTGATATTATGAGAAGCTTACAGAAAGAAGTGCAGAGTTATAGAGAAGAAAACAGAAGGTTGATAAGAGCTCAAGAAGAACAAAATCAAATTAATACTCGACTGCTACAAAGTCTGAATACTTTTCAAAGACAAACCCATAAATATTGTGGCACAAAACAAGAATCTAGTGCAAGACAAATAACATCATCCAAATCTTATGATAGGAGGGATGACCACAGGGTATCTAGGCATTGAAGGAGTTCTAGTAGACAACATTATTCACTGGGAAACTCAACCATAAGATAACATGGACATTCAGAATCAGAGAGAAACCCAAGTGTGTCCCCTATTGGACATTAGAGGAGGAGGCCTAAGTCGTATATTTTGCAAGGGAAGATTAGAAATCTCAAGCCACCACCATTTGATGAAGATAATAGGAAGGGTGAATATGTTGAAGCTTGATTTTTGGGCATGAGAAAATATTTCCAGCTACATAATTACTCATCGAACTTGGAAGAAAGGGTTGCCATATATCATCTTTAGGGGAAGGCTTCCATGTGGTGGGACCAACTAAAGCAAGTCATGCATATTGATGATAAGATAATTTCCTATAAGCAATTTAAGAAATATTTCCAGCAGAAGTAATTGTAGGAGCATTACTATGAAAGAAGATGCAAGATTTCTTTGATCTCAAGCTAGGAAACATGACTATGGAGGAGTATGAAAGGAAAATCCTGGAGCTTCTAAGGTATGTGGACTTCATTAAGGATGAGAAGGTGAAGATATAGAGGTTCTTGAGTGGGTTGTCATAGTTTTACAAAGATAAAATCCAATTTGATGAGCCTAAGAATTTGGAAGAAGCTCTAAGGAAGGACAAATACGTGTATGAGCATAACATGAGAGGGCCAATTTTTTAAACAGTATAGGATGATAAGAAGAGAGGCAAGATGGATCAAAGGAATAATGGATTCGAGCCACTCTTCATTAGACACAATTCTCAAGCATATCATCAAGGGAAGCCAACACACGATGAACATAAAATAATAGATTCATTGGGGAAAATACCAAAACAACAACCCATAAAGTGTTGGGGATGTGAAGGAGACCACTTGTATAAATATTTTCCTCACGAGGGAGATATGATAAGAACCATATATAACATCCAGGAAGATGATATGGTGGAAGACATGGGCAGGAACATGCCAACGATTTATGCATCCTTTGACAACATACAAGTAGACTACCAAGCCCACATAATTGAGGTAGAAGATAAGATTGATAATTATCCCATAGCTATTTTGATTTATTCTGGAGCTATTCATAGCTATATAGATCCAAATATAGTTGAAAGGTTTAAATCAAATATATGTAATCTTGAAAAGTCTTGGTTGGTTCAACTAACCACTAGAACCAAGAGGAAAATTAGTGAAGTTGTCAAGGATTTCCCAATGAAAATGAATGGAGTAAGCACTAAGATAGATTTGAACATCATACCAGTTGGGTCACATGATTGCTTAATTGGTATGGATTGGTTGGAAAACCATCATGCTATCTTATATTGTTACACCAAGGATTTCACATGCCTTGATGAGCGAGGGAATTCAAGGATAGTGCAAGGTATTCCAAGACCTATATACATTAGAGAGACTTCAACATTGCAACTGAAAAGAAATTTTAGGAAAGGGTGCCAGATATATGCAACACATATGGAATAACCATCAAAATATAAGGCGCTGAGTCTCAAATATTATTCAGTATTAAAAGAATATGAAGATGTGTTTGGGGAAATGTCGAGATTGCCACCAAAGAGAGGCATTGACTTCTCTATTGACTTAATGCATGGAGCTACCCCAATGTCCAAAAATACTTATAGAATGAGCACACCCAAGATAAAAGATTTGCAAATGCAGTTAGAATATTTGTTGAAGAAGGGGTACATATGTCCAAGTGTCTCACCTTGGGGTGCCCCAATGATATTTATGAAGAAAAATGATGGAACTCTAAGGTTGTGTATTGATTTCAGACAATTGAATAAGGTTATTGTAAAGAACGGGTACCATCTACCATGGATTGATGACCATTTTGATCAACTGAAAGGAGTGAGGATATTTTCCAAGATTGACCTGAGGTCAAGTTACCATGATGTGAGAATTAGAGAAGAGGATACCGATAAGACAGTCTTCCAGAAAAGGTATGGCCATTATGAGTTTGTGGTGATTCCATTTAGGTTGACAAATGCATCAACTACCTTTATGTGTCTAATGAATGGATTGCTTAGAGATTACCTGGACAAGTTTGTCATTGTCTTCTTGGATGATATTTTTATCTACTCCAAGACAAAGGAAGAGGATAAGAAAAATTTGAGTATGGTGCTACAAGTGTTGAGAAGTCACCAATTGTATGCCAAGTTAAGCAAGCACACTTTCTATCAAATGAAAATCCATTATTAGGGCCATGTTGTCTTAGAGGAGGGCATAACAATGGACCCTGAAAATATTGAGGCAATCAAAAGGTGGCCTAGACCAAAGAATGTTTCAGAAGTGATATCCTTTATGGGATTAGCTAGATACTATAGAAGATTCATTGAAGGTTTCTCCAAGATCACACATCTAATCACTTCACTGCAAAAGAAGGGAACATAGTTTGAATGGACTGCCAAATGTGAGGAGAGTTTCCAGTACTTGAAGGAATTATTGACCAACGCACCTATTTTAAAGGCTGTAGATCCAGATGAGGATTTTGTTGTGTGCAAACAAAGTTACTGACTTAATGAGAATTGTGACATGACAAAATAATGAAAGGGGGTTTGGAGGTGGGGTTAATGACTTATCTTAAAATTGGCCCTCAAATCGAAAAGTGGTGTTCCTAGTGCCACGCTTTTAGGGGGCTTAAAATTGCAACAATTTTGAAACCATTGGCCTAAAAACTTGACAGATTCTAACAAAATCATAAAAAGGGGAGAAAAAATAAAAACAAAACAAGGGGGAAAACATGTTTAACTTTTCTAAATACATTTTTAATTTTTAAAATAACAGCAACAACAACAACAATAATAATAACAAATTTTTAAATGTGTGTGTGTTTTTGTTTTGTTTTGTTTAATTTAAACTGTATTTTTTTAATTAATTTTTTAAATACTTCTTTTTTTCTATGGTTGCAAAAGCTAACTTCGAAAAAAAGAGGGCTACTAGTAACACCACTTTTTTATTTAGGGTTGATTTTGGGATTTTTGTTAGTAACATTACAAGGTTTCAAGGCCATGGTTGCAAAAGGTTGTAATTTAATCTCACAAAAAATGGGGCGTGTGCTACTAGTACCACCAATTTTTTTTTTTTGAGGGTTGATTTTGGTGTTTTTAACCCAAAGATATGGGTTTTTAGAGCTAGATTTCTCATTTTGAGGTCACAATTCTCATCAATTCATTAACTAAGGTAGC